>JABCJY010002010.1:0-27131 GCA_013184415.1 Fusarium concolor | reverse complement strand
GTTCATCTGTACTGGCACCGCTTGAGATCGACAACTAGCAATATTATCGTCTCTCCTTCTCATAACGGTCAAATTCCGTGAACATCCTAGGCATATCGTTTATAACCGATAAGGTCTCAGAAGGATCGTCCACTGAAATTGCCCGCCAAGATCCAATGCCGGTGGACCAACTCCCACTTAATGAAGGTGCAGCTTAACAAGACCAGTGACCTGGCTGCAGCACGCCAAGCAGGTAAGCAAGCATTGATGCACAATGGCAGAAGCGCCGGTATTTAACGGAAGTCACTGCATTTTGTGCACAAGGGAGTTGTGTGATAAAACGCAGCCAAGGTTTTGGTGGAGGGCAGTCCATATCTAATGCTAAGGCTTGGAAACGTGGAATTTGGCAGATGTGCTCCGTACCAGGAGATGAATCTGGTCCACTGAAGGCTAATAGAGATCAGAATCAGATCAGATCCGCCACGTAATGTCCGGAGTACTTTGTCATATCTGCCACTTGCTCAAAAGTTGGCACCCGGATTAAGGCTGAAGCATGGCCGTTTAAACTGCCCACAAAAGACATTTCGTTCTTTTACTTGGCACTTCAGTCAACGACTATTTGTAATAAGAACCTTAGATAATAATGCAATTCACTCCAAGCCCACCGCTAATTCCTCTGTCAACTCACGAAACACAAAACCCTCCCAACAGGTGGAGTCAGTGCTGGCCAAGAACCTACCAAGGCTTTATCACCGCATCTTGACTTTATCCTAGCAAGCCAAGAAATAAGCTTCTGACTAATAAATGTAGATGTCGTTCATATAAGAAACTCTCTTGGCAACCGCGTGCTTCGACTTGGCCGCATCTATCAACCGCCTACCCCGGATCAACGCTGCGCAAGCTCGCCAAGTTTGCCCAGCCGCCATTGATTACATGCATCATGGTTTTATTCATGATCTAGCGTCTGGGCAATATGGATATTTTCGTTATTATCATGCATTTTCGTTTTCTAAATACGAGTTGGCATTCAAGCTTTGTCAGAGGCTCTGAATGCCAAGATTCTCCGCCATAAAATAGCGTCCAGCTGTTATAGAACAGGTAGGGAGAGCGTTGGGCAATAGCAATAATAAATTATATAGACTGGCTCTAAGTTAACCTTTTAGTATATTCATATGAAGCGGCTTTGGCCAAAGTGTTACAATTCGATTATCGCTTGTGGAACTATTATTGAATAACCTCATATGATATCTCCCGGGAGATAGATTATTGGTTTATTGTAGTCTAAACAGAATATTTAATCTCAGCGTCAATCAGATTTTGGTTGAGCTAAGGATCGACAATCCGGAATTACTAGAGATCTCTCACTAGATTAATGTAAGCTTTCTTTTCTTAGTCTTCTAACTTTCAAGATCTGTAATATCTATAGACCAGACAACTGTAGCGGATATATATTGGTTTGCTGGACCTTACCTGGAAGGATTGAGATATTAGTCAGCCGACTTTATTATGTACTTGCATCCTTAGTGGATGAGGAGATCTGATCACGAAGTTGCTGACGAATTAAGCAGGCACCAAATACAACATCTTCCCCTCAACAATCTTTCGCCTGGAAAGACGTCACGCTTGGAATTAGCCAGTCTCAAATCAAAATGCCAGTCTCAAATCCAACAGGGACGAGGCTCGAGTTCGTCACCATAAGTCACCCAGACGAGGCTAAAAACCGACGCAACAAGCGCAAGATTCATCAGCATGTGATGAGAGACATAGGCTTTTCCAGAAGAAAGAACACCCGGAATAAAAATGAGGCAACAGACTCAATAAGCTCCATCGCTTCGGTAATGCGACGAGATCTTGCGCCACAAGATCAGGCTCAACCAAGCAAACGCAAGCACCATGATATGTTTCAACCACCAGCGAAAGCTCAGGTAGCTCTTGTGCCGAGTGCAGATGCAAAATTATACTCCAAAACTGATTCGAGGGCTAAGATGATGGAAGCATTCTGTAAGTACTGTCCATACATAAATATCAATACTGATAAGGGGCAGTACTCCGTCCAAATTCATCCATGTGCGATAAGGTCAGAGAGGTTTGTTTCGCCATTGGTCTCGTCGACGATGCTCCTCTGCATCTCGCACTCGCGGAAACCGCCCTCTATGGGCCTGACCAAGTAGGACCTCTGCACCCAGGACGAGAAGATTTAATTGCGTTAAAGCACTACAACCTCTGCCTGAAATTCACAAATCAAAAGATCCAGGCTGCCGAAAACAAGAACTGTGATGAGGTTTTGATCACTGTGATAGGGCTTGCCAACTACGACGTAAGGTTCGAATGATCAAAACTAAAAATTTCAGCTAATGACTTGAGGAACTGGCAGATGAGCATAGGCAAAGTCGAACGTTATGGGACACATTTGCTTGGATTAGAAACATTGATTCGCAGCCGCGGTGGAGTTCACAAAATTTCCTCTTCATATCTCTTATTATCTTTAATTTGGTAAGGTGTTTCAGATCTGTGGTAAAATAGATACTGAGTTGTTGATTGCAGGTCAGATGTAATTGGATGTCTATCTCTGGACCGCCCACCCAGATTTGAAGCCCCTTCGCACCTATGGAATCAGACTGAATCTCCGACTATCAGTCCTATGCTGAGCAACATCTTGCAGACGCTGGTAGACCTCTCACCATCCCTCGCGGATATATGCTCGGTACTTGAATCGCTCACAAGCGTTGCCAAGGCGTCTAAGCGTGAGCACAAGTCAACGTTCCAATACTGTGAATCTATCCTGTACAGCTCTTATTTTCTGCTCCTGATACCCCGTTCCAACTCACTTGATGAATCTTGGATCTCTTCTTCGACACCATCAGCAATACACGAGCTTGTCAGGTTGGCCGCCCTCAGATTTCTCGTCACGGCTGCAGAACACACTCATCACACCATTGGAGCTGTTCAATACCGCAAACCTCGACTCTTAGATCTGCTCATGGAAAATGAGATCCCCTGGGATGGATTGGAAGAGCTTCAACTTTGGGTACTAACCGTAGCTGCTGTAACAGAAGAGGCCTGTCATAGAGTTTGGCTGACTGATACTATGTTTCGCACAATGAAACAACTTGGTTTCAGCTGGAATGATCTAAAAAGAATACTGAGCCAGATTGCTTGGGTTGATTCCTTTGAAGGGCAGTTAAGTAAACTCGAAATGGCTATAAAGAGATCACAATTTGATTGAGAAATACACGATAATATACACCCAAGGTTTAAGATAACATGGAACTCAATTCGAAAAGTTCATGCTGATGGTTTAATTGATTCCAAATATCAGGGACCCCATGTGATAGGCTAGCTCGGATCCTATATCTCGGACTATATTCCTCGGACTCTTCAACTAGAGCGAAAGTGGGGGCTCTATGTAAGTACGGGATTCAGATCCTGACTAGCGTAAGACTGATCTCACATTCGAGATACCAGCTCGCTTTCAATACTGATCTAAGCCCCGAAGTCATTCACCCTGTCAAGATTGTAAACAAATCGGAACACAGCCAGGCATTTAGCCTAGTTCCGTTCCCCAGACCTCATTATATGAGTCAATGCCACCCCACTTTGTACGTGGCTCAGCAACTTTTGGAAAAGTCCAAAGGATTCACCCAAGGATCGCGGTCCCTGTCAGAGCTAATTAATGGCTGTCTTCCAGAGTGCGAGGGCTGCATAACTGTGTAAAGATGAGGCTAATAGTGAAGTTCTTACGTTTATTTAAGAAACGACACCCATCAAATCTCTCTCAAATCTCTCTCACCTTCTCTACACTTGAAAAAACTCATCATGAAGTTCAATAATTTCATCTCTGCCCTGGCATTATCAACCAGTGGAGTTAGTGCGCGCAACTATCTAACTCCTCAACAGGTAGCAGATGATATCAAAGCAGAAGAGTAAGTACTTACCTCCTCTTCATGGTTTGATACACAGAGGGCTCACAGGACCTAGTCTCCATAATACTCTGAAATCCTTGTACCAGATCGCCGTCGACAACGATAATAACCGAGCCTTTGGGCTCCCTGGATACAACGCATCTCTGGATTTTGTCCTCTCTCGCTTGAGCCGCGGTGACCATTTTGATATTTCTGTTCAACCATTTACACATCTATTCTCCCAAACTCGAAAGATTATCTTGACTGGTCCTAAAGGAGAGAATGTGGATGCGGTCTCGCTACAATACAACCATGCTACCCCACCTGATGGAGTAGCTGCTCCCTTGGTCCTCGTACCCATTGACGATGAACGTGGCTCAGGCTGTTTCGAAGAGCAATGGAAAGGCATTGACACGAAAGGAAAAATTGCCTTGATCAAACGTGGAAAATGTCACTTTGCAAACAAGCTCAAACTCGCGAAGGACAACGGAGCTTCAGCAGCTATCATCTTTAACGACAACCCCAAGCAGACAGCAGGTTCGGGATCCTTGGGCGCTGAGAACTTTGGTAAGCTTGCACCCGTTGGCGTAATTACCTACGATCAGGGCATTTCGTGGGTAGAACGAATTAAGGATGGAGAAACCTTGGAGATCAGCCTGTCCATCGATGTTCTGACCGAAAAGCGTGAGACATGGCAGATCATCGCAGATACCAAGAAGGGTGATTCGAACAATATCGTCATGTTGGGCGCGCATCTCGACTCTATTCAAGAGGGCCCAGGCATAAACGATAACGGAAGTGGTGTTGCCGCCCTACTCAGTATCGCCAAGTTGATTAAGAAGTATAAAAACTTCAAGAACAAACTCCGATTCGCTTTCTGGGGTGCTGAGGAGAGTGGCATGATTGGATCAACCAACTATGTGTCCAATTTGTCTCAGGAGGAGGCTAAAAAGATTCGATTCTACTACAATTACGACATGATCGCATCTCCGAAGCCCTATTACATTGTATACGCCAACTCGGATGCTCACAAGGCTGGCGCCAAATATCTCTTTGACTATTTGACTGAGAAAGGATATCCAGCTGAATATGCGTAAGAAAAAGTCCGATTGATGTTATTTCGAGAGCTTGGCTAACATGTTGCAGGCCTTTTGGAGCGTCGTCTGATTACGTGGGCTTTCTTCAACTCGGAATACCCTCATCTGGCATCTTTACAGGCGCAGGTGCTCCTCAAGACGCTTGTTACCATACCCCTTGTGACGACATCAAGAATATCAACGAGGAGGCATTCCTAGTCAATGCAAAAGCTGCCGGATATGCAGCTGCAAGTCTTGCCTTGAGTCTTGATGAGGTACCCAGCCATGAGAAGTCAAGTGTCAATCCGTTGAGCAAGCGTGGTATGCAAAGGAATATCGTTCGATGGGCGAATGTTGCACGAGGAGCAGAGAAGGTCCACAGTTGTGGGAGTGAGAGAAAGATCTTCGTGTAGATACTAATTTGTGAATGGTGCAGCCACGACAGTTAGGGGAGCTTATTCCGCCAGGAGCTGCGTAAATTTAAATATGCTAAAGTGTATTAATATAATCTAGTCCGGTCGATTTTGAATTTTGAGGTGAAGTTTGACTATTTATGATTAGAATTTGTCCATTACCACGAGCATATTGCCTACTGTTCAGTTGATACGCGGACTCGCAGGACTTGACATAAATATCATACTGGGTTCTTTCAGCCTCGATTGCCTAGGTGGACAAAATCTTGGGCCTCCCCTCGCTGTCTAAATCAAACACATCCTCTTCAATCTTAGCTCCATTCTTTAAAGCCTCTTCGAGCCCTCCCCTCAGCATATATGGATCAGTTGAAAATCCCTTGTGCCACTCGCGTCCCTCATATTCCTCCTCAACTGGTTTCTCGCCAGTGGCCTGAATCGTTTGGGCGCTCTTTTCAATATTTCCCCAGACTCGGAGAATATTCTCTCCTGCAAGCAACCGGATTTGCTCATCTGTTGCGCCTCGCTGCATGAGAACCTCCATCAAGCTGGGATACTTGGAAACGTCCTCCAGGCCAATGGGCACGTTTGACATTCCGAAGAAATCGGCACCGATCCCGACACAAGTCCATCCGCAGACTTCTGCAATGTGGAAGATATGATCAGCGACGTCGTGGATTGATGCTTGTTCTGGATGCTTCATGTTGAGAAACCGGTTGAGGAACACGGCCATGACAATGCCTCCGTTATGCTTCACTTGGCGGAGAACATCATCAGGAACGTTTCGAAGATGCGGTTCAATGGCGTATGCTCCTGAATGTGAGAAGATGACCGGCGCTCGTGCAACACTGAGCACGTCCCTCATTGTCTGATGAGAAACATGTGATAGATCAACCATCATTCCGAGTCGATTCATCTCCTTGATGGCCTCCTTGCCGAGCTTGGCAAGTCCTGCATCCGCAGTTCCAGAGGCAACAGTAGAGGCCGCCATGGCGAATGCATTATCGCAATTGTGTGTAATGGTCATGTATCGAGCCCCCAGCTCGTACATCTGCCGAATGCTTGCGATGCTGCCACCAACCTGATGACCGCCCTCAATACCAATCATACTCGCAATTCGACCAGCCTTGAAGGCCTTTCGAGCGCAAGCTGCAGTATCGCAATACTCGAGATCTTTGGGATGCTCACGAATGAACCGCCGAGTCACATCGATTTGCTCAAGGGTGTCTCGGATGATCCACTTGGAAGAGATTAGCGACTGGTCTAATACGAGAAACTGTGCAGTGAACTGTGACTCACAGAAGGATCCTCAAAATGTTTCTGTTGCTCATCGCAATCTACGTAGACGCTCCAGAATTGACCTCCAACCATGCCCTGCCTCAATCGCTGCAGATCTGTGTGGCCGAGTAGTCGGTTTGTAAAGTCAAAGCGCTCGTCATAGATGCGGTTCTTGAGTTCAAGACGGAGCATGAATGGTAGATCATTGTGGCCATCGATTAAACTGCGCACTGTCAGTACCATCTTCAGAACTAGATCGAGAGTTGACAGACGGCGTGGTCTGTAGAATTCGTTTTGTGCGCTCTGCGTAATTCGTTGGATCAATTGACTCTTGGCCGGGCCATAAGAATGTCAATGGGCTTAGTAAAAGCACAATCCCTGCAGTGATGATTGGATTTCGAAATCGAGACCACCAGGCAGTTGCTGAAGAATCAGCATGTAGCACTAAAGCTCCATTGCGATTATTGTTAGTTGACGTAGTCGATTGAGCAGCAGTCGTCTGCTGGCTGTTTTCTCGAGGCGGAGAAGCCACAATTGGTGACGAGTCACTCATGGTGAGACTATCCTGAAGGTGAGAACGAGTAGTTTCAAAGTCAGAATCGATAGCTGAAAGATTGATCTTATAACTACATTCTGACTAGCTTGAATCGGAGCAAAGTTTGCGGTTGAGTCATGATTAGCAATTGAGTGTGGAGTGGTAGACGATGCCTCGGTTATTTTTCAAGGCTTGGAACAAATAGATTAGCAAAGTTGAAGGACACTAGATCATGGGTCAGTTATGCATTTCTCAATGGTCAAATTAATAAAAGGTAACTCTGAGCTCTCTAGATCTTTTGGTAGTCGCTTTTATTCTTCCATTCGGTGGCTTATCGGCATTGCAACGGGAATAGTAACTACAGCCTTGAACTCGATTCAGACATGTCCAACTCAACCCTGCACTCCCCGAATCAGATTCTTAATTCCCTCACCTCTCATTGTCTTCTTCCACGCTTCTGGAGCCTGCTCGAAAGGTGTGATGCTGCTGATTAGTGACGAGACGGAAACTTTGCCTGATTCAAGAAGCCCCAGAGCAATTTCAAAGTCCCCAGGACCATAACGAAAAGAGGTCTTCATAACCATCTCCCTCTCGCACATTGCGTGGACAGGTAAAGACTGCACAGCCTTTCCAAGTCCAATCTGCACAAAAACACCACCAGGTCTCAAGGACAATATGCCCGTCTGCGCTGAGGACTCAACTCCAGTGCACTCCAAGACAATATCAGCGCCAAGATCAAGACCCGCCTCGTGCTTCAGTCTGGCCGCTTCATGTTCCGACGCCGCATTTAATTGGGGCTGGAAAGTCTGGCATTGGAGTCCTTTCTTTGCAAACTCAAGTTTATCAGCGTTGATGTCGGTGATGACAACATGTTTGGCCCCATAGGCCCACGCAGTTGCTGCAGTGAGGTAACCCACTGCCCCCGCTCCTTGGACTATGACTCTCTGACCAGGCCGCACATCGGCGAGACGAACGCCATGAACTGCAACGCTCAACGGCTCCACAAGGACGGCCTCTTCCAGGCTGATAGAGTCGGAAAGTTTGTATGCAAAATCCTCAGGGATCTTGAAAAACTGAGAAAGCGTCCCGTGAGTGAAGGGCGGGTCTGCCGCGAACTTCATCTCCCGGCAGAGATTGTATCGTCCAGATTTGCAGAACCTGCATTTCTTACATGGAAAGCCCGGTTCAATGGCTACGCGATCACCAGGCTTGAGGCGAGAGACTGCTGGGCCGACTTTGTGAATAATACCTGAAGCCTCGTGACCCATCACGAGAGGATGCTGCTCGGATACTTTTCTGGCGAAACCACCTTCAGTCCAAAAGTGAACCTGTTATCCGCCGATTTAGTATGAGAGCACTCTTTATGCTTGCTACTTACATCGCTGCCACAAACACCTGTGAAGGCAATATTCACGATTACATCGTCGGGATCTTCAATCTGAGGAACCGGTCGTTCACCAAACCGAGCATCCTCAGGGCCATATAAAAGACATGATGGATTCTAAAAAGCCATTGTCAATACTCCCTCATGGAAATTGAAACCCTGCTTACGGTTTCATTCATTGTGTCGACTCGCAGCGACAGATGCTGGCCGTTGAGATTCCAGGTGATAAGGCTCAGCTTTCTTGTTCGCGCTCGAAACTATACAATGACGGATTCATGCCTATATGTAGGTACGCACTTCTTCTGCAATCTCCGTCAGGTGACCACTATGCTCGGGTTACTGTCCGCCGAGTGAGGGGAAATGCAACGGCATCGGTGGTGACATCGTCTCGCATGAGACAGATCCAATCATATCTTCCGGGATATGTTTGTGGCACGAGAACTTCAGGCCTGGAGAGTTCCAGAGTCCAAAGCATCTTATGAGGATACTAGATACGATATTTGCAAACCCAGACAATCTTAACTATACAAATTACTGGATCACACTCTTCCTTCAGGAAGAATTACCACTGAAATATGAGAGAGCGATTGGTAGAATTGAGATTTTTTTTCTTTTTTTTTTTTTTCTTTTGGTTGGCAAGAATTTATATTTATTGACTCTTTACTGTTGGAGTTCCCAGGCCGTTCCAATATACTATACTGGACTTCGAACTTATGACATAAATACATATGCACTGCCAGCCTTCTAGACTAAACGGTAGTTGGTTTTAGGGAATGTGATAGTTGATAATTCTTTGCGAGGTACTGGCATGGATGTTTAATTTGTTTTGATTTAAGTGGACCTCTTGCTGACAATCTATAGATATGAAACTCATTGATCATTGTCTCTACGTTAGCACAAACCTAACTCAAATATCTGTCTAGGAGCCTCCAAGTCCCCCCCTTCACCATTTAAGGGAGCACATAGCCTCCATCGATCAGCAGATCACTTCCCGTCATGTACGTAGAAGCATCGCTAGCAAGGTATAGATAGAGACCCTTGATCTCCTTAACGTGGCCTTGACGCCCCAGTACGGCCATTCGATATGCCTCGTTGAGTGCCTCAGGGCTCGCACCCATCTTGGTGTCGAAGAATCCAGGAGACACAATATTCACGCGAGCAAACTCGCGCCATTCTCGAGCAAGAGACTTTCCAAAGTGGGTTATGAAGGCCTTACTTCCGTTGTAGACTGGCTGATCGGTTGGCACGTTGACGATGTGAGCGCTCATGCTGGATGTGATAATGAAGTTGCCAAAGCCCTGGCGTTTGAAAATTTCACCAGCGTACTTGGCGGAATAAACAACACCATCGACTATATGATTTGAGCATATTTCAGAAGTTTTGAAAACAACTACGTACCGTTTACCGACATCTGCTTCTTGTATTCTTCCAGCGTTTGCTCAAGAATGGGCTTTGAAATTGCCATGCCTGTTAATCATGTCTCAGCTCTCTTCTGAACTGACATGAGTTTGTTTTCTTGAATTACTCACCTGCGTTCGCAACATAGACATCTATCTTGCCAAAATCATTGAGGACAGCTTTTAGAGCAGCTTGGATCTGCTGCGCGTCGGAGACTTTGGAAGAAGTCATGTCAGAGACTACCAAGATCCAGAAATCAGGCATAGATACACACCGTCAACCTTGTAAGCAGAAGCCTTGATTCCATGCTGTTCTGATAGTAATCGAGCCTTTTCGATTGCAGCGTCGTTTCTGGAATAGGGATCAGTCCCTTAGAAGATGTGACATAAAAAACAAAACTAAAAAAAACTCACGAGTTATACCAAAGGGCAACGTTTCCACCCGCCTCAGCATAGCCTTCAGCTACGGAATATCCTAGACCATCTGCGGCTCCATTAACAACGAGGACCTTGCCATTCAAGCGAAGCTGCTCAACAACATTGTTGGGAATATTAGGAAAAGGTCTGGGGAAACCCTCTCGCACTTTGGTAGCATCTTCGACCGAGACAGACATGATGAATGGGTAATTTCGTAAGGATAAGTATCCATTGTTATGGTGAGGGTGAGAAGAGGGGTAGTATGATATGGCTGTATGCATTCACCCAATTCCTTGCACCCTTCTTCAACCCCACATCGGAGCATTGTGCCCCGAGGTTGATCTCTCGCCAACCATCATCGTCATCCCCAGATTATCATGATTCGATAGATAATACTAAACCTTCTCCATTTTTCCGCTTTTATGCGCACCAGTCACCCGCTTAGCTCAAGAACGAAGCCAAAACTAATGGGCGCGGTCTGTTTAACTAATCCAGAGTTGGAGTCTGAAATGTAACGACATTGCGAAACCTTTAAAGGCCCTGTCTGAGGCTACTAAGAAGGAATACTGCAACGGAGGTAACGGAGTTTATCGTATACATAATGGCCGCTGACTGATCATTTTGAATGGCATAGCGGGCAGTTCAGCTTATTACTGCAAAACTGATTGGTCGGTCTCAATCAGGATCTGTCTTACATCTTACTGTCAGACGCAAATATCTTCTCCTGATGATAGCGCAACCTCATCATCTCAACTGTTTTCGAACATACGCGCTTTCAGAATCTCAGACTTTGTGACTACAACAGTGACACGCGGCCATAATGTGGCTTCTCGGCCTCGAAGATGACGGCTCTTCGCTCATTACCCTCTTTCTCCGCCTCTTAGGCGTAGTAATGGTTGCGCTGCTTGTCCACGCCTTCCGCAAAGGGTATCATGCCCGTAAGAAGTTTCAAGCTCTTAAAGACCAGGGCATTGTATGTTTCTCCCATCGCTATGCGAGATTCTAGCCTCTGATTCAAACAAATAGCCCATTATGAAACATTCTATGATTTTCGGCCACCTTGAAGTTGTTGGGAAACTCGTGTCTACCCTTCCATCTGATGCCCATGGCGACTATCTGATGATGAAGATTCAAGAAAATTGGCGTGAACTCTTCCCCCAATGCACTAAATGCCCACCTGTTGCCTACATCGATACCTGGCCCTTTACCGCGCCAATGGTCATCTCTCTCAACGCAAATGTCTCAGCTCAGTTCACGCAGGAGCACTCATTGCCAAAGGCTTATGAACAGAAGCATGTTCTTTATCCACTAACAAAGAACCGCGACGTGGCCTCTATGGAGGGTGTTGAGTGGAAGATTTGGCGTAAGAGACTAAACCCGGCATTCAGTATTCAAAACATCAATAGCCGTATACCAGATATTCTCGAGGAGATAGAAGATTTTGCAAACGTTCTCAAGAGAAAAGCCGGTAAAGACGGTGAATGGGGAGATATTTTCGCCCTGGGGGATGCAACAGCCAACCTTGCCTTGGATGTCAGCATTCGCTTCTTCCTGTAAGCTAAGCAATGCCTCGAAACTTTGATCGAGTTTGCTCTGTGATGCTAACCACGGCGCGAAGGAACATCCGCGTCCATGAGCAATGGGGAGGCAGTTCACCTATCTGTACCGCCCTGCTCGACATCATCTCTCAGATGTATTTCTTTGTCAACATTGGGAACTTCATCCAATACTACAACCCATGGCGCCATTTCAAGCTATGGAGGAATTATAACACTCTTGTAGACAGCTTTACCCCTACACTTCAGGAACGCATGGATAAACTCCAGAAGGATCGTATGGCAAAGGGAAAGACGCTGGTCGATCTCATCGTCCAGGCTCTTGACGCAGAGAGAGCCGAGCAGAACGACAGCAAAGCCCGGTCAGCCATGGAGCTTGATGCTGATTTCCTTGAGATGGCCATAGGTCAGATCAATACTTTCGTCTTTGCGGGTTTTGATACAACAGCAGCGACTATCGCCTGGCTCTTCCGTTTGCTCGGCCAATATCCAGAGGTCTTGGCCAGGGTACGGGAAGAGCATGATACTGTTCTTGGATCGAACGCCTGGGGTGCTGCAGACGTGATAAGAGAAAACCCACAGTTGCTCAATCAGCTTCCATACACGCTAGCTGTGCTTCGCGAATCTATGCGTTACCATACCAATGTTGGCTCAATGCGTCGTGGTGAGCCAGAGTTCTTTCTCGTGGGCCCTCCAGGTTCTGATCCTGGATTCGAAGGGAAGAAGCTGCCCACCGAGGGCTTTATCGTCTGGGATGGCTCGTATGCGATCCATCATGACCCTGAGATCTGGCATCGACCTTGGGAGTTTCTACCTGAACGATTCCTTGTCACGGACCCTGATGATCCCTTGTTCCCTCCACCGAATGGATTTCGATCATTCGAGGCGGGACCACGAGTTTGCATTGGCCAGCATCTTGCCGTGGTTGAGATCAAGCTGGTAATGGCATTGGTCGCGAGGTGCTTCGACGTTGAATGCGCATGGGAAGAATGGGATCGAATCAAGTAAGCCTTCTTCTAATTACCAGCCAAATTACTGGCTACATTACTGACCCCTCTTGCCCGTGCAGTGGAACGACAAACTCTGAAAAGGCACGCCCAACTGTTTGGGGTGATCGATGCTATCAGGTTGGAATAGACTCACCGCCACGTGTCAAGAACGGTATGCCCGTGCATGTCAGGACCCGCGAGCTGTAGCACAACGAGTCAATACGATGGCGTTGGATTGCGTTGGATTGCGTTAGAGAAAAGTCATATGTCCTGAACGGAAAGGCCATTATCTTTGGCGGATAAGAAGCACCGGGCCGGACTGTTGAGTAATAATATATTCTTGACTACGACAACTAAAAGTTAGGATAGGTCGAGCAGGGTTATACAAATCGATACAAAGAGGTTTTGGGTGCCACGAATTACAGTCACGCCGGCACCCATTGGCCACAGTTTCCTGGGCTTGGTGGTAATAACACAGCGAGCTTTACGACCCAGCTAACCCTAAGTCCTTGAAGTACGCTAGGCCATAATTTGGCGTCATCGCCGCTCATTTGGATAGACCACCTAGTGCGATGTCCTTCCTGTGCACCATGCCTTCAAAAGACACAGAGTCAACACCCATAAGCGCCTTATGACGTGCCTCTCCAAGCGTATCACCGTAAGCAGCAACCGAAAAGACACACCCTCCCGCTGTTATCAACTGCCCATTATCCAAGTGGGTCCCAGCATGGAAAATAAGCACTCCGTCGGGCGGAGACTCCAGCGTAACCACTTTCCCCGTCTCATAGTCATCTGGGTATCCGCCGGAAGCAATGACAATATTGCATGCAAAGCCTGGGTTGAGTTTGATGGCGTCCTTAATTTGCGAGAGTGTTCCGTTTGTGCACGATAGTAGGATACTCGCGAGATCCGTGTTCTTATGGATGAGCAGCATTGAGCTTTGAGTTTCGGGATCGCCGAATCGGACATTGTACTCGATGACCTTTGGGCCAGACTTGGTGATCATGACCCCAGTGAATAGGAGGCCACGGAAAGGACATCCTGAGTACATTATTAGCACTAACCCAATCCGAAGTATGGCTACTTACCTTGGTTCTCAAGGGCTTTAAATGTAGGCTTCAAAATGGCATCGTCGATCTGTTGTGATATCTCAGAAGTCACCATTGGCACAGGCGAGTAAACCCCCATGCCTCCAGTATTGGGCCCCTTGTTACCTTCTAAAATACGCTTGTGATTCTGAGCTGCTGGGAGAGAGAAAAATGTCTTTCCGTCGCTGAAGGTCAAGATGCTGATCTCGTATCCTTCCATGTACTCTTCGATAACTACCGAGGACCCTGCCGTAGAAAACTTGCCATCGCTCATGATGCTGCGAAGATCTTCCAAGGCTTCTTCTGGTGTCTCAGGAAGAACCACGCCCTTTCCTGCGGCAAGGCCATCGGCCTTGATGACAATACAATGGTCTCTCCCAGTGAAAACACGACGCACGTATGCGCCGGCAGCCTCGAGGTTGTCGAAGCTGCTGTGGTGGGCGGTTGGAATACCATGTTTCCTCATAAACTCCTTGGCGAAAACCTTGGAACCTTCGAGTTCTGCCGCTTTGCGTGAAGGTGCGAAACAGGGGATGTCAACTGGGTAATCGTCAGTGGATGTTCTTGAAGGAAGGGATCCGTAGCTAATTGACCTTCTCGGAAGTACTCTTCAATGCCGTTCACAACATCATCGTCTGGACCAACAACGACCAAGCCGATACCTAGATTTTTGGAGTGTTTAGCCAACGCGCGATAATCTGAGCTTCCACCCAAGAGATTGGATATTTCGGCGGATCCCTGTTTGGCAGCAACTCTTTGCGTGCCGGCATTCCCAGGGAAAACATAAACGTGTCGTACCGACCTCGCTTGGCTCAGCTTCCAGGCCAGCGCATGTTCTCGACCGCCTTTTCCAACCACAAGAACTGTGAGCGATTTTACAGGTATCCGGGTCGCCATTTTGTTGATGGCCGATCGTGAGTCCGCAAAGGTGGTTACGTTCTTTGGTAAGTAAATGGCATTGAAGTGGAAATCGGTAGAGTTCAGCAAAAGTGAAGCAAAACCCTATTTGGAGAAGCACAAGGGCTGGGTATTAAGGCGCATTCTAACGTCTGTGGGTTTCTTGAAGTCAACCAGATTGTATATTGCATAAGTGGCAGCCGATGCTACTCGACTTTGGTGACTAACTTAGTATAATATTTGGCTAAAGGTCTATCCTTAAGAAATTATTAAGATGGTGTTGTTCGCTTGTCTTTGCTCGGTCGCTGTGACCTGGATTGCTACTGAGAGTCGGCCAGTACAATACGCCGGACACAGTCAGAAGCTTCATCAATTCATTCAACACAATCGTGCAATTCGTTGGGTCTTAGTTGAGATCTTCATGTCCCTGGGTGTCATGTCTAATGTCCGGGCCTATTGATAAGCGAGGCACGGAAACTTTCGTCGGCTGCATTGGCCTTCGAATGGTATTGAAGATACGCAGATGATGTTATCACATATCCGATACGTGGTCGGTATTAAGCAATTGGTTGTGGAGCAGCATTGTGGGATGCTTGCCACTTAACGAAGTTAAACGGGAATAGAGGATCATAAGTCCGTGAAGCCGATACTATAAGACAGATCACTCTAGGCCAACTAAATGAACATCAACCCGAGATAACCACGCACCCAGGATAAAATCGCATTCTCACATCAACTTATTCAAAATGTCGACTCCAGTTTGGCTCATTACCGGAAGCTCCAACGGTCTTGGACTACTCCTTAGTTTGAGAGTCTTAAAGGCTGGGCACCATGCCATCGCAACTGTACGAGACACAACCAGATCAGCTGATGCCGTCCATAAAATCGAAGAGGCGGGTGGAAAGATCATCACCATTGACTTAACAGAGTCCCAAGCAAGCATCGCCAAGAAAGTCCAAGACGCGGAAAAGATCTATGGAAAGATCGATTATTTAGTAAACAACGCTGGATACTCTGTCTTGGGTGGCATCGAGCTCTTCACGTGAGTCAATTTTATTTCCCATACAATGAATGAACGCTCACTGACGTGGTGACAAGAGCGGCTGAGGCTGAACATCAAATCCAGACAAATCTGTTTGGTCCTCTCTATGCTATTCAAGCTGCCCTCCCTGGCATGAGAAATCGGGGCTCAGGAGCAATCATCAACGTCAGCAGTATAGCCGGCCAAGACGCCCAACCAAGCTGTGGCCTTTACAGCGCCAGCAAGTTTGCCCTAGAGGGTCTAACAGAGAGTCTGTCCAAAGAAGTCAAAGAGTTCGGCATCAATGTTTTGCTAGTTGAACCCGGAGCATTTCGCACCAACTTTCTCGATGCCAGTATCAAGAGCAATATCTCGGGCGAGAAGGCGTACCAAGGTACAGTGCTAGAAGCGACCCTTCAAAAATTTGAGAAGGCAGCTGGAAAGCAGCCCGGCGATCCCAGCAAGGCCGTGGACATCATTTTTGAAGTAGCTACTGGAGAAGGAGTGGCAGGACATCTGAAGGGCAAGATATTGAGACTGCCTTTGGGCAAGGACTGTTTCGCTCGTCTCAAGACCAAACTTGAGTCTTTTCAACGTGATGTTGATGCAACCCGAGAAATTGGCGTCACAACTGACTTAGATGAGAAATAGACAGAGGTAATTTCAGCAATAGTCCCAACACTGAAATGATAGCTTCCAACTCTCTGCTATGAACTTACGGTCCATAATGTTGTATTCAAGCTATGTATAGTAGGCATTAAGATGTCCCATGTGGCATTACCCTCAACGGCGTGGTTATCTTGGATGTGCCCTCGCGAACGTTGCGTCCCAGTATACAAGCCCTAAGTTCCTCTACGGAATATCAGTAACTAATGATCAAGAAGTATATGATCTTAAGTTGGCCAGGGCTGTAGCATTTTATTGCAGGAGTGAATCGATTTTATGCTCTATGTCAGGCAGCCTCAACTCCAAGCTTATGGAGGATTTGTGACTAGGGAAGCATTGGTGGGTGTTTCGCTCGATGGAAGTCATGCTATTTTTGTAACGTATCATCGGGCAGCGAGTATGAATGTATCTACAGGTGTTAGCATTGGCTGTTCGTTCCGCAATTTACCACCTAAGATAGTCTTACCCGATCAGCCATCTGAAGCCACTCCTCCATGCTCCGCACGTAAGGATCCGCACTGGCATCTGCTACCGTCTCGTGACCCCAAACAACCATCTCATCGAACTCGGCGGTGACTTCCATGGTCCCCGTCAACTCTTGCTCAATATCAACATCCTCAGCTGGCTCTTCGTAGCCAGTTTTGGAATCTTTATCGGGGGCTCGTTCGACAACAACACCTCGGCATTGTTCCGGTAGCTTGACTACCTTTCCTTGAAGTTTCCTGCCTCGGAAATATGCTAGTTTTGTGCCATCTTGTCATATTGTCAGTTGAACGCTGGAACATCAAATTTGGTAATGAGACGAACCGTTGGTGCCAGTAGGGGTCCAGTATGTCGAGGATGGGTCAATTGAACCATCGTGATGTATACGGCAGGGCAAAAGATTTGCTACCACCTTGGACTTATTCTCGCTGGGGTTTAATGACAGGATTGGTTGCGACATTGTAGCGGTGTTGATTTGTTCGTTGTCATGGAAGGGGAAGAAGGACGCGTCTAGACGCGTAAAGAGCTCTGAGGAGATCGGCTTATCTTATCTACCCTAGTTAGTCAGCACCAACGCTCAGTGACACTCGTGGATTTAACCACCTTCCTTCTCAACCAGATACATCCTATTGTCCACTGGCAGCCCAATGCTACCTTGCGATTTTCCCACATTTTTGAGTAGCGAGAGTCAACAGGAGCGTAGATGCCCGCGATTTGGCTAGGTGTGTGGCTCATAGTAGCCATGAACTGTGCCATGGCCTCCATCACGAGGAAAACAGATAGAGAGAGGCCTGACTCCCCTCTCTCTTTCAATGAACACGCTTCAGGTTCTGCGCCACAAGCGGATTTAGACATGAGGTTTGACAAGGGTAGCTATTGAGGTACCCAATACTCGTCGAGACTGTTGGGTGTATAGATTGAACTATAAATCTGGAATATAGAGGATACATATGACATTTATTTTATCGGATGATAGGATAGGCTGGTCTCGCAAATTGCGATTCAGTTGGTCATTTTCAATTATCAGAATCAACTCATCAAAGTCTGTAGCTGATAAGAGAAATTTGTTCAAATCAACGACTGATTCGAAGAGCATTTGATTGAAGAAAAGAAGATGATGATATATGGGCCGTGCCCTGTCAGAATGTACATGTTCTTACTTTATGGGTATCTAGGTAGATAAAATATTTATGAAGAATTGGTTGGTGCCACACGTTCCCATCATTTTCTCTTCTTCTTCGACTTGATTCCCTTGTGAGCCCCTCCAGATGCAGGCTTCGGGGCATAGCGATTCGCATGGTCCATGTCGAAAGCCGATTTATTTTTCCGGAAAAGTAACATGGTCGCCCGTGCATCTTCGATACTGGAATGTGCCCCTCCTTGTATCTCAACTCCTAGCAGTTGCTGAGCCAGAACTCGCAGTGCTGGTTTTCGCCCATTGCCATATTTCTTAAACCCCGGAAATTTGGCTGTATCGCGGATGTCTTTTCCAGGATGACTGAGAATGAGGGCTTCCAGATCATGCCTGAGATCATGCCCGATCAATATCCGACCCTGAAGAAGTTTGTCGACGTCTGATTGCACTTCTTCAAACTCCCTAGCAAATCTCATCTTTTTCTGATCAATTCCGCTGACGGCTGTCCTCCAGTTTGTGACCTTTTCCTTCGGTTTCACATAAGAGTCGTAGATCTGCACACCGTGAAAGTCGACTATGCTCACACGAGCGAGTGCTGATTCATGACCGCCAGGTCCTACGCCAACCATCTCGCAATCAATAGCGATGTACTTCCCGACCTCGATGCCTTCCGTCAGTCCGTTATTTATCTTGTCCTTTGCGGAAGCGAGCATCATCGAGTTGTCCTTGGCGCCCAAATTGTATGCCTCTGCGAGGGCTTCCGTAGATACATCATTGTCTTCCGCCCATAACGCAAGGGATGTCAACGTTCCTGGCGCTGTCTCTTCAATTTTTGAACTGTGAACACCTCCCATTTGCTCTTTGTCTATTGTTTGAGTTGCTTTTGCTGGTTTTTGTGGTTTTGTAAGGGAGTTTTGCACCTTGGACTTTTTGGGTGGTGGGTTTGTCGTTGAGGTCTCTGATTTGCGCTTCAGAGATGGTTTTGTCGCAGATTCCTCTTTTAGCTTTGCCTGGAGTTTCTTCCAGTTGGAAGAGAGCGCAGCCATTCTCTCAAAAATAAAAACAGCCAGACAGAAAGCCCTCAAAATTAAGTTCGGTCTGTTTGTCTGATTCTCAGGATGGGCAAGCAGAAGGAAAGACATCTGAGTAATGAGTCTAACGGGATTTATGCATCTGACGAAGAACTGATAAGCAAGGATCTTGCTCACCGCCTTGCTGATAAGACCTGAGTTCATTTTCTGCCGTGCCCCTCCAAGAATATTTCCTCCCGTTTTCCACCTTGCGACACAAACGCGACAACACGACGATCATCAAATTCCATCCACCCAAGCTGGTTCCATCATGGCTGGAGGTACTCCTATCGGTGAGCCCACTGTGGGCTCAGGTGAGCCGCGATTGAAGAGCCTTGCGACCCCCGAAACAATAACGACTGGCTGCATTGCCTGGGTCGAAAAGGAAGGCCAGCCACGACGCGCCGAGATTCTTAGCATCAAGACAACCAAGAGCGGCAAACAATTCTACTGCAATTTCGACAATTTCAACAAGCGCTTGGATGAATGGGTACCTGTGATTAGGCTGGACTTTAGTCGAGAAGTCGAATGGCCAAATCCAGAAAAGGACAAGCCCAAAGACCCGAAAACCAAGAAAGCGACCACTGCGCAATCCAAGAAGACGCAACCTTCCAAGAAATCACAGAAGAGGCCTAGCAAGAGAGAGCAGTCGGTTGCTTCGGAGGCAAATACTCCACACCCTTGGACTGGTATGTATCTCCGCTTCCGCCATTCGACACTATAGCTAACATCCTTCTTGACTTTGTAGAGTCCCAAAACCGACAAAAGTCTGCCTCGATAGGTCCTGATGGAGACAGCCAAGCGCGCGCCAGCGTCGATGGCGCAACACCTGCTGGAGGCGACGACATGGATGTGGATGAGAAGGACACGGAAGTGAAGAACGAGCCAGCCGAATTCAGTCGTGAAGTTGAGATTGAGAAGCTTAGAACATCCGGCTCCATGACCCAAAACCCAACCGAAGTATCGCGAATTCGAAATATCTCTAAGGTACAGTTCGGCCGTTTCGATCTGTACCCTTGGTACTTTTCTCCATACCCCGAAGTCTTCAGCCAGGAAGACGTCATCTTTATCTGCGAGTTCTGTCTGAGCTATTATGGTGATGAGAAGGCATTCACGCGACACCGAAGAAAGTGCACGCTACAACACCCACCCGGAAACGAGATTTACCGGAATGAAGACATATCCTTCTTTGAAATCGATGGTCGGCGACAACGAACATGGTGTCGCAATCTCTGTCTTTTGTCCAAGATGTTTCTTGACCACAAGACACTGTACTATGATGTGGACCCGTTCCTATTCTATGTCATGACGACGCGAACTGAAAAGGGATGTCACTTGGTGGGATATTTCTCTAAGGAGAAGGAGAGTGCGGAGGGATACAATCTTGCCTGTATTCTAACCATGCCGCAATACCAGCGCAAAGGTTACGGTCGACTTCTGATGCAGTTCTCGTATGAACTTTCCCGCATCGAAGGGAAGCTTGGCTCTCCGGAAAAGCCATTGTCCGATTTGGGCTTACTAAGTTACCGACAGTATTGGTCAGAGAACATTCTGGAGCTTCTTGTTGGATACAACGAACGTGAGGAGAAGGTCACGATCGAAGCAATCTCTGCAGCATTGGCCATGACAACGCAGGATGTGGAGCACACTCTGCAGGCTTTACGGATGCAGGTCTACCACAAGAGCGATCACAAGATCGTGATTCCAGAGAAGTTGATCCAGCAACGGGAGAAGACTAAGTTGAAGAGGAAGCGAACCGTGGATCCGACCAAGATTCAATGGAAGCCTCCTGTGTTTACAGCTTCAAGCAGGACGTGGGGTTGGTGATTGTTGCTGCAATAACGAAATAGCAAGCGTTGCATGTATAGATAGTTTTAAATGATACCCTTATTCCATTCGTAACCTATGATGGTGCTGTGGTTACCCCAACTTCTACCAGCCCCACGCTCGAGCTATGGCGGAGCTTGTCTTGACCTACGTAATCAAGGAGGGATGATAATGCGACAGCTGTAACACTACTCTTACAACATCATCAGCCAGCTGTTTACCTGGGCTTCCAATTACACGCCCTACCTAAGCCCAGTATTTTCTATTCTATGTTGATTTCGCCCCAGTTCACCACACGCCATCCAGGGTCCATCATGTCGCTTCGCCTACTGGCGTCAAGCCTGCTTGGCTTGAGCGCAACCCTCGCCAGCGCGAGCCCTGAGGACGAACAGCGACCTCTCGCCGACTACCATCACATATGTCCTGACTACACGCGATATGCTGCATACCCCCAGTATGTTATTGTCAATGAGCATGGACAGGTTCAGCCCAGCTAACATCGCTTCTGTGCAGCCGACCGTTCAGTACCGGTCCGCGAGAGCTTCCTTACCAACGACCAAGTGCGAAGTGCCGGACATTTCAATCAGACGCTATCGAGAAGGTCATTGAAGATGTAACATCGCGCATGAAGGACCCCGATCTGGCGCGCCTGTTTGAAAATGCATTCCCTTCAACAACAGATACGACAGTCAAATTCCATACCAGGGGAAAGGAAGATACTGGCTTCTTCCGTATGGGAAGCTTTGGGGGTTTTCATGATGAGGGAGCTTGGCAGGGACCTCAGTCCTTCATCATAACGGGCGACATTATCGCCGAATGGCTACGTGACTCGACGAACCAGCTACGGCCTTACCAACCACTGGCGAAGAAAGACCCTGCCATCCACACATTGTTGCTCGGTGCCATCAATACCCAGGCCGAGTATGTAATTGAGTCCCCATACTGCAATGCCTTTCAACCTCCACCCATCAGCGATCTGCCCATCTCGTCTAACGGGCAAGATGACAACGTACACCCCGCCTACGAACCACAAGCCGTCTTCGAATGCAAGTACGAGCTTGACTCTCTGGCACATTTTCTTGCCCTCGGCAACGATTTCCACGATCACACAGGCTCGAACGAGTTCCTGACGAAGAGATGGTATCGGGCTGTGGATACCATACTAAATGTGCTGACTGAGCAGTCGAAGTCGACATTTGACCCTAAGACAGGCGAGTTCCAACGCAATGAGTACACGTTCTCGCGTCGTACGGATATTGGAACTGAAACACTCAACTTGAAGGGTGTTGGAAATCCCCTTAACTGGGGTACAGGACTGGTTCGATCAGCCTTCCGACCCAGTGATGATGCAACAATTCTTGGCTTCTTTATCCCTGCCAATGCCCAAATGTCTGTAGAATTGAAGCGGGCATCCAAAATTCTCGTGGCGGCTGGCAAGACAACGTTATCTCAAAAATTGGAAACATGGAGCGTGAAGATTCGCGAAGGTATCATGGAGCACGGTGTGGTTAGGCACAAGAAGTATGGCGATGTTTTCGCTTACGAGGTCGATGGGTATGGCTCATCAATCCTCATGGACGATGCCAATTATCCGTCCTTACTGGCACTTCCTTTGATGGGATTCTGCGAGGCCAGCGATCCCATTTACCAGAACACGAGGAAGATGCTGCTGGAGAAGAGTGGAAACCCTTATTATCTTGAAGGAAAGGCTTTCAAGGGTATTGGAGGTAAGACGCCCCATGTACATGGGATTTGTTTGCAGCAACTAATACCTTATAGGACCCCATATCGGACTACGAAATGCTTGGCCAATGAGTCTTCTCATCCAAGCTCGAACCTCAGACGATGACAAAGAGATCAAAGAATGCATTGATCTTGTGCTCGACTCTGCCAAGCTGGGCTTAGTTCATGAGAGTATCGACGTTCAGCATATCACGCAATATACAAGAAGTTGGTTCGCATGGGCAAATGGTGTATTTGCATCGACGATTCTGGATTTGGCTAAGAGGAAACCGCACTTGATCTTCGGCGAGGGCGCCGCGGCGTATGAGATATAATCAACGAGACTACTGGAGCTAGTTCCACATACTTGGACACGAGATATTATACGAATAAAATGCTCATATCTTTGTAATTACCCCAGATTCCATACCGCCGGCCAGAGTAAAAAAACAGCCGGCTTCCCTGGCTAGGTCATCTCCAGAATCTAATGCACTATACAGGGAGCCCCGCAGTTATCCGTCTGTACCCCTCACCATTCTGGGCAAGTTAGCCGTCTGAACCATTGACAAACAACCACCTTCGTCTCCATGAATATCCTCCAGCCGGTCCGACATCGCTCAACTGGGCTCACTGTTAATCTCTCCTGGTATAAAGGTTTTCGGATTAATAAAAGACAACAGAATCAATTTTATCAGAGGCCGAGTTCTACTATTTCTGTGTCGTCCCATCATTCTTCTGCTTCCCCTCTAAATCGCAATCGTAGCCTCTGCCCCTCAACACCATCACCGTCATCATCATCATACTTTGGCACAGCCAAGATGACAGCAAAACCGACGCACACTTCAGAATTCCCCTCGAATCCTCAGTCAGGGAAACATCAAATTAATCTTATCCGCGGTTGGCCAAATCCAGGTCTTCTACCTGTTGATCTCCTTTCAGCTGCTGCTCAACGCAATCTCTCTGACCCAGCTATCTATGTTCCTGCGCTACAGTACGGCCCAGACTCGGGATACCAGCCACTGCGTGAGGCATTGGCGACTTGGCTTTCAGAACACTATCGTGTTGAACGTGACCCAAACCGCATCTGTATATCAGGCGGCGCGAGCCAGAATGTCGCTTGCATTCTTCAGAGCTTTACGGATCCTAATGTAACACAGGCTGTGTGGTGTATTTCGCCATCCTATCATCTCGTCTTTCAGATATTTCGCGACAATGGTTTCGAAGGACGATTGAGGGCTTCGCCTGAAGATGAGGAAGGTGTTGATATTGAGGCACTGGAGGCGAAGCTCGCCGAGTTTGAGAAACACGCGCCAGAAGCCAAGGTACTAAAAGCTCAAATGATCTATGAAATTTAAACACTGACGTCAATTAAGCCTCCTGTGAGTGACGCAGGAACACATCGCAAACACTACCGCCACGTCATCTACGCCGTTCCTACATGCTCAAACCCCTCTGGCAAGACAATGTCTCTCCGACGCCGAGAGGCCCTCGTTCGTCTCGCTCGCAAGTACGATGCCCTCATCATCTGTGACGATGTCTACGACTTTCTACAATGGCGCATCGACAGTGATCCCAGCAAGGTATCTGCCCATCTAAGTGCCATCGAGCACCCGGAGATGTTACTTCCGCGCCTATGTGATATTGACCTAGCTATGGGTTGCGCGGACAATGATCCTCAGGGTTTTGGGCACGCTGTCAGTAACGGCTCGTTCAGCAAGCTGGTTGGGCCAGGAGTGAGAACAGGTTGGCTCGAGAGTTCCCCTGCGTTTGCTTATGGACTAGCACAGACAGGTGCGACGAAATCTGGTGGCTCACCTAGTCAGTTCTGCGCGTCCATGATGGCCGATTTGGTTCAGTCTGGAGCGCTTCAGAAGAGACTCGCTACAACTCTTAGACCCCAGCTCCAACGCCGCCATCGCATCATGATGGATGCTATCCACAAACATCTCGAGCCTCTGAATGTCGGTATCCGAGACTCCGGTCTTGTCGACGGCAGTGTTTACGGGGGTTATTTTGTCTGGCTCACATTAGAAGAGGGCATCTCAGCAAAGCTGGTTTCCGGGATTGCGATGGCTGAAGAGAACCTTGTGGTCGGAAATGGAACCATGTTCCAAGTACCTGGTGATGAGGGATCTGTTTATTTGGATAACGCGGTCCGATTGACGTTTGCATATGTACCTGAGAAGGACTTGGTGGAGGGCGTAGAGAGGTTGTCAAGTGTGCTGCAGAGGATAAAGGCCAATCCGGGAAAATACAAAGAAGTCTCCAGTACAGCGGCTGATAGCGATATTATAGATGCCAACAAATAATTAGACTATGCTTTCCATAGCCGCGATCCCACTTGAAGTCTTCCGATAACAACCCTACAGCAGGTTACTTCTTCGAGAAGAACGACATAATATTCCCCTGTCCCTTTGGTGCGGGCTTCTTTGCTTTGGATCCAGAAGACGATGACGGGGTTGGTGTTGGGGCAGCCTTCTTGGTTGGTGGGGGAGCCTCATCCTCAGAGAAGGATTCCCAACCTGGCTCTTGGATCGTAACTTTTGATAATCAGCATCATGGCCTGAGACAAGTGTCATGAAAACTTACCCATATATCCTTGATCATCCAAGATTCGCTTTTTCTTCATCACACGTCTCCTGCCCCTCCTACGCCCATCATCAGTACTCGAAATCACTTCCATAGGCTCATCTTCCTTCTTGGCCTCAGGCTCTGGCTCGGGTTCCGGCTCTGGCACTTCTTCCATATCTTCGTCGGCTTGCTCAGATTCCCTATCAGAGTCTTCCTTTTCTTCTTCTTCTTCGTCGTCGTCATCTTCCATCATTTTTCGCAGTGCTTCTTCGCGTTCCTGACGCTTTCGCTTGATATCTGCCGAGTCAGCCGTAGGTTTCGATTTTGACGTGCTTGCGATGATATCAGAGTCATCAGCTTCACCATCATCGGAGAGCGCCATAGCTGAGTCCTCTTCCTTTTTCGGTGCAGGCTTTGGTTTGGGTGGTCGTGCAGCTGCCTTTGCGAACGATTGCATAATACCGCCAGAGGCGCCTCGTTTGAGAGATGGTGCCGGCTTCTTTGCGCTGCTTGGGGCAGGTGTTCCCTCCTTGGACGATGGAGCTGAGGACTCTTGCTTAGCAGACTTGGTTTGCTCCATCTCTGGCCTTGCTGATGAGGTTTCTTGCTTAACTATGGCAGTCGCCGCTGTCTTTGACGCATGGGGCTCTGTTTTGGCTGTTTGAGAGGGAGCCGCGGCAGATGCTTGAGGGCGCCCCTTTCGTTCTCTCTTTTGAGCGCGCGGGTTGCTAATGACTCCGTACTTCTTGGATGCCATCGTGATGTCTCCACTTGATGAATACTCAGAAAGTTGAGCTGTAACATCTGATAAGAGGGAGAGGTCTTTTTGGGGGTGTGGCGCGAGGCTATAGACATGAATCGAAACGACCTGCTGATAGGCAGCCAAGACATCTGTTGAAGTCAGTAAGACTTGCTCTCATCAATCCATTTATTCATAAATGCCCACCATTCAATTCCTCTTCCCGAGCAATAGTCAAGGTGGTAATCGGAACCTCCTCTGGGGGGGATTCCTCGTGCATTGAGCCTGACATTTCGACATCACCGTCAGGTGGCTCAATCTCTGGGCTTTTGGTACCGTAAACAAGGTATGTTGCATGGACAGAGTTGACTTTCTGAGCATTTTGGTAATTGTGGAAGTCATAGAGCATCCTGTCAACCGTTAGAGTTTGCCATGTGGCCAATTTGTGTTAAGCTCACTCTTTGGCGGTGTTGACGTGTACATCCAAAGCTCTACTCAAGAGTCGATATGTGATCTACAAAATGTCAGTTCCTAGATTGACTGAAAAGGTAAGGGGGCAATGTGACGAACTGGCCGTTCATCGCTGAGCAGACGGTCTGCCAGAAATTTTTTATGTTCGTCCATACTGCTTTCAACACTTTGGGGTTCTTCGGCCTTAATCAAGTTCGAGGGTGAATGATGAGGAAATGCGACTAAATATGCGCGTAGATTGACGTCCGTCCCTCATTAAGGTAAGGGAAGGGGCGCGTTGCGAAGACGCGAGGTCACGTGGTATGCTACCAAACCACCAAGGGTTTACTGGGTAAATGCATGAATAGTCTTTTAATGAAGGCTACGCTAACTCAATTCAGCCGCTGCATCAGTGGTATTCTAGAATCGGTTTCCTTAGCAATTCTAATCATCGCGTCTCCAGCGCGACCACTTTACTCTGGGTCTGGTATCGCACCTCGCCCCCTCCCTCCCTCCCCCCTCTCTCCTCCCCTCCTCCC
>JABCJY010002005.1:0-12053 GCA_013184415.1 Fusarium concolor | reverse complement strand
TATATAAATATAACTTATAAAAGATCGCCTATTTACAAATAACAACCCCACGAGGGCGGGGCTGCATTATGTAGAGGCCATTGTAAACTGCGCTAGTTGCTCGTGAGTTGCCCGTGAGTTACTCGTGAGTTACTCACGACAATTAAGGCCACCATTAAAAGGTTTATGAAATCCGATAATAACCTACTTAAACCTAGATGACTGACAACTACGATTTGATCACCTGGGCAGGATTGACTTGGAGAAAACTTGTTTTAGTGCCATCAATGCCTTTTTCTTTCTCTTTCAGACTATCCTACAAAAGAAGATAGAGATGAACGCAAACCCAATTACTGGACAACCAGCCTCAGTTCACCCGGGTCTGGGCGGTGAAGACGCTGATCAGTTCAGCGCCAAGGAAATCGTCAAGCTGTTCGAAGCTTTTCAGGATAAGACGATCACCGACCTTTCTAACGTGAGATAAACAGACGCTATCTTAGCTTCGCTTCTTCACTAACCTTTCCCTCAGCTGGCTACACATTGTGTTGAATGCAAAGCGTCTTTACATGAAATGAACGCTACCGGAAAAGCAGATCATCTATTCCATACGCATTGCAGAACCAGCAGGATCGGCCAGTCGTTCATGGAACTTTTGAATAGGAGCAAGAGACTCCCCAGAGATTTAGTCTTCCTATGCTGCGAGGTGAGTAACTGCGAACGCAAACAACGGGTCGGACTGATGTCAAGCTAGTTGAGAAAATGCCCTCATTGCAAGGTGGACTGTACTTCACTCCTTATACTTTTGAAAGCTCACCTAATGCTTGGAGACTGTCTTGTGGTGCTGCATGGAGAGCGTCCTACTGGATCTGAACTTATCGTACGAGATGCTTCCGATAACTTGGTAGGGCAAAATAGCAGGAAGCATGTGTGTGAGTATTGTGATCGGGGATTCTCAAGACCATGGAATCTGAAGAGGCATATGAGAATTCAACACTAATAGAACTTTCATATTTCTGTTTCTATAGACACTGAGCCGCAATTGGTCGGCTCAATATGATACTGCTTGTTGCCAAGAGATGCAAGGCCACGACCACATGTAAAAGCGGAAGGGAATCAAAGGACTTTTCAGTCGCGAACCTGTGAAAGGAAGTACAGATGTGCGAATGGATGTCTGGAGATGATGTTTTCAATTGGCCAAAGGAAACTCCATTTCTTTTCTTGACATAACAGAGAACACTGGTCTCCCGCGCGGAACTGACTGGGTACGTGAAGCCGAGCCGATAGAAACTTGCTTCAAAGATTCAGCAAGTGTATCTTGGGTATCGTCGAGATTGGTATGACTTTCAAAAGTCACTGTTCCCCTGAGGTCCTTGACTGACGTATCCTCGTGAGCAGCCTCGACCAGCTTCTGCACGGCAATTTCCACGCTATTCCGCTCGCTATTACGAAGCCCGACCTCGCTGCTGATAAGACTGTGAGGGATGGGAATAAGCGTTCCGGTCAGAAAGGAAGGACAGAAGCTGACCCTCTTCTAAAGCTCCTCCTGTTCATTCACAAAGTTGACGCATGGAATGATACGACGAGGATAAATACGACCAGTAGGATTGGTGATCTCTCCTTGACTTGTGAGGGAACTTTCGGTGACGACTTCAAGGGTCGCATCGAGAGACTGGCATATCCTGAAATACTCGCGAAATGTAGGTTCGCTCGCACGGCGTTCGGCTTCGTCACATAGGTGCTATTCTTCTCCGATTTGAGTGTCAGCAGTTTCAAGAGGGGCTGTTTTTTCTTGTGAGCTACTTTTTAAGGCGTTCGATTTCAGATACCATAGGTTCACTAGATTTTGTAGTTTCCAGCTGCAAAGCTCAAACAAGGGAGTGCGGAGGTAAACAAAGTTCGTCATTTCTGGTGGGCCCACTTAAGCTTCCATAATCCCCAATGACAGAGGTTACCAATGGAGATTATACACGAACAATGCCTGCCTGTAGTCTTCCAAAGAGACAAGCGGTGGCTATAGGTGTTTCTTGGAGCCCTAAGCTGTCTGAGGTTTTTGAGAATGGCCATGTGAAACAGAGTGGCGGAAAGCGCACTCGTGATCCACAAGCTGCATAGGTAATCAGAGATACCTCTGACTTCACGTATGTTTTTTTGTCGGTAGATGTATCTCTGATATCAATGCTTTGATTGGACAGAGCTTTGTCAGCTCATGCAGATGCTTTTATTTAATCGGCCAACTCTCTGGGGCAGCGGAAGATTGATTCGGTGAAGTTTTTGACCACGCAGCATGTCAGCATCGCCTCGCTACGCGAAACGCGTACAGTACGAGATAGCGCGCGCTTGTCCAAGCACACGCCACGTTTGCAGTAGGTACTTGCGTGATCATTTGCCCTACCATAGAACAGAACCATGCTCAACCCAAGCTGTTAGCAATCGCTAGACCAGACAATGTTAAGTCTCGAAACTACAAAGGGTACTACTCAGTGACAATTGTACCATCCACCCTATATTATCCTAGCTTAGATGATAGCTAGCACCATATATATCCCGCCCATCACGCCGCCCATGAGTTTTGCTCTGCCCAAGAAGGCCGTCACCTGAGTATCGCTCACGACGACAAGCGGGTTCCATCACCGCTTTGAATGGGGCATAGACGCAATTAAGCTAACCTATGCCTACTACTCAAATGTCGATTGAATGGTCTAGCAGAACGACAAGGTCGAAAAATGGCCAATTGATGTGGCCACCAATACCCACATATGCATAGACGGATCATTTCAATTAATTCCATACATTCACAACACCACATCGATAAGAATCCCATAAGCCAGCTCATTTAGGATAAAAGCGCCCAAGTGTGACATGCGGTTGAGGCGCTTGGAGTTTGAAGCATCTCATAGAGAGATGCGCCCTATACGGAGTAGTCTAGGATAAAATATACGAATGTGCATTGCTCCTCGTCATCTTCAATGATTGCATGTTCCATATCGCTGACTTGATTAGCTTGTTATCGCCGTTGCGGAAATAACCTTTGCATTGCATACTAGCCTGCATTGTAACCCAAAATAACAAATGTACGGGTTACTTTGTCGCCGACATCGCGACTTGCTCAAAGTCAAATTCGACGTCTGTCACTCTTCGATCTTTTATCTACAAGGCCGCCATATTTATATTCCGCCACTTGAAGTACTTTACGAAGTCCTTCAATGGGAAGGGCTCTCAATATTTCTTCTATCCTATTGCGCATTGATTTCTCATCATTCTTGTTTATACTCCGAGGCCTCCAAGTTCCCCTACGTCCCTTGATGAAGGGCTGGGTGAACGACGTAGTGCTGTTCGATTGTTGACCAAGAGAAGAACTCAGGTCCTTAAGCGTTGGAACCAAAGGTTGTGTCTCTGTATGCGGATGTTGAATTCGTCGCGCTTCTTTATTTGAGGGGATCTCCTGGCAATGTGTTGTGGATGCATCCTCGGAGATCTGCCACCGAGCGAGTAATTCGACGAGGCTGGCCATTTCGTTCCTGAGGCAAAAAGTCGACCTTTTTCCTTCCATTTTTGACTCCATATCACCACTGACGATGTTTTTGTTCTGTAAAGGTTGGTATCCACTGAGCTGATTCGAGTTGAGCTTCCGATTTTTCGTGATTCGGCCATTTTGAATACCGACGATCCGAGTGGGTATTTTGTTGTGGTTGTGCATATTGGGTGTACGAGGGAACGGTGATCTGGTCAGCAAGATGGGAAAGAGCTCATTTTACATCGTGTCAGGGAAAAGTGGACTCGTATTCTTGGTCCTGTATATGTTGAACAACTGTTGCGAATATCAATTTTACGCGCTCTGCGTCGGGCGCTTATCAGAGGAGGCAAGGCTCTACTAAACATCTAACACGTCATTGGTTATCCTTAAGTTGACAGTCAGAGAAGGCGCCTACGGAAAGCTTCGCAGTCTTTAGCTTCATCAGGTAAGCTGCCCACGAAGGTCGGGTACGCGAACGAAAGTGGGCATATCCATAACCTGTGCTTCACGGTTAAGCCAGAGAAGTTCCCTCCGGACACAGATGCTTCAAGCCCTTTAGACTCTTTCTCAAAAGGATGTGAAAATATCTCGAAGCCATGTGTCAAAGCCCCATTTCTCAACAGTTGGAGCACGGAGGGCGATGTATTAAGAACGTTTGTGTCAGTGGCCAGTGCCAATCCGGACTGGCCAGGCGCCACGAGCGAAAGGGGGGCCAATTAAGAACAGTAGCTCTGAAGAAGGTTTGGATGGACGAGCTCTTCAATTAGCAAGTAGCGAAGTTTCCTTAAACCTTTTCAGAGCAGGATTTTGCGAGCTCTGACAAAAGCCATTAAATGCGACCGTGGAATTTACACCTAAATAAAGGAATCGTTGTTTGACAGGCGAAACTAAAGTAAACGTGCAAAAGTCTAGCTTTCGCCACAAGGCTCGCTGGCAAATAACCCTTCTGAGTCACAATAAAGATTTGACAGGCGAAACAATGTGCACGCGGGGATGCGAGGTAATTTATTCCACAAACATGTATCCATAAATACACCCAGTCTAGAGACTCGAGCCGACTGCTGAGCATTACGTCTATCGCCCCTCCTGACTTGGGTATTCAGAAGAGCGTCAGGCACTCGAGTATCAGCCTTGCTTTCTACGAGCTAGGCGGAAGATTCCAGAGCGTCCATTCACGCGTCGCCAATCGATCCGTCCGGCAGAGTCGAAGATAGGCTTTCAATTTTATTAGACGATTTGAGTAGAATCGCCTACGAATAATACCTAGGATAGTTGCGCCGCATGCAGGTATCTCATCATTGCGCGGGACAATATTGCCAGAGGCGGGACACGGCACGGCATCGTCACGATGGACCGACAAATACCCCAAAACTCCATGCTACCCAGTGGTTATAAAAGCACAACTATGATATACAATCCCATTCCTCTGATATACCCAGTGCGTTCTTTTTATACCACGGCCAGAAGACACCATCAACCCAACGACATAGATACTGTCCATGCATTGGTGTTTCTGATTCACTGCTCGAACAGGGGCGATATCTCGTATTTTGCGGTATGCGCATTGTGGTAGAATGTGTCTTGGAAGCCGTACTGGCATAGGATTTTGAGATGTGATTGGAAGAGAACACAGAATGTGCTTGTGCAATATTGGTGTTGGGAGAAGATGAAGCGTTCTCGTAAGCCAGGCCTATGGAATGAATTAGTCATGGCTATAAAGCAGGCGAGGGTAAACGTACCAGACAAAGAAGTCTATGCCATAAGAGTGAGGAAGGGCTTGTGATGGTCTGCCATTTGTTAGTCTTGATTCTGAGAAATTGCGAGTTCGTCGTACCTGTTCCAATACCAACGTGGTAACGTCGCTCGGCGTTCTAATGTTGGATCACCGTGATACGTGATGAGAAGATGGCATATCCTCATCACCGCGAGACGCTCGATGTCTGCACAACGACTGAGAGACAACTCATCTATACTACCCCACCCCTCCAAAACCGTTTTATCGCCTCTTTATGTTCGGCTTCAGAAACCGTGGCGCCTTAAGCCCACCTGCGTCGAACGAAAGGGATCACATATGGCGGCCGGCCTTGGTGTTTGCTAGCATATAGCTTTCTAAAGTCGTCTGTGGAGTGATAGAATTGGTGATAGCATGTTCGACGTACAACATCATCGAGATAATCATCCACATCGTCAGATGTCTCCGCCGGATGTGACATTTTCCAGGAACTTCGGATAGAGAAAGGGACGACAGTAGCCGGTAGCTTGTTCTTTATGTCCTGGATAAAAGATTCAATTATTCTCATTTGGTCTGGGTTTGCTACTGGCATGTAGTCAGTTGCATAGACCAGTCGATACGGGGGGCTTCTCAGCATAGAATGACTCGAAGGCGGAGGTGAAAGCCAAGTGTTTACGACGCGTCGCACGGTGTCGAAACTTCTGGCAAAAACGCAAGGCGTGTCGAACATGGCATAAGTCTTTACAAGGCCACTCAATGAGATAGAATCATGAGAAGGCCGGAATTGCCATACACCATTCACCATGGCTGGTCGGCGACCGCTTCCACTGGTGTCAGTACCGAGCGCGCAGTCAAGCCAGTCATAGGACGCTACAGCAGCAGCACTACCGCTACTTCTACCAGCAGGGGATTGATACCCATCTCCTTGAGGATTAAAGGCCGTTAGGAAGTCGACAGCGTCCATGGGTTCCTCCCGAACCACTATAGAGCTTAGTTTAGTCAAGCCCAAAACTTGAGCACCGTCCTTGATAAGCGCTTGGACCACTTCAGCCGTAAAAGACGCTATTTCACTCATCTCGTAATATGCATGATTGCAAAGGGACGTCTTCATGCCGTGAAGAAAGTAGCAATCTTTCACGGCAACGCGGAGTTGGGGTGGGGAGTCAGTGACAACTGTTGGCGCACGGGGTGGAACAGCAACTGCAAGAGAACCGTATGAGACACCCGAAATCTGCAATTGTTCAAATTTCGTGGAATTAGATCTTGAGAAACATTAGAAGGATATTCAACCCAGAAGACCCGACGCAGGATACTTACAACCCTAATCTTGGTTTGAATGTGGATAGGAAAGCTCCTTGATGATCATCATATAATCGGCAGACGCTCCTCAGTGTTTGGTTCGCATAGAGATAAGAGCCGGGAGATAGAGTTTGTCTGCTATCTTCAACTCGAATATCTGCCCACAGGTTACCAAGCTGTTTTAAATATTCTCGACAGTCTGATGGAATGGTCTGCCCCTGACGAGGAGTAGTGACTATGATGCCGGCGAGAAAGGAGTTGCGATCAAAAACAACGCACTTATCCAATCTATCGAGGTATGCCTCAAACCAATCCTTAGTAGGTGTTATACCGTTGTGGTTTGCAACAACTGTCACTGGTGAGGGCACGGGAGGGATGTCAATATTGAGTTTGAACTAGATAAACTAGAACATGTCAGTCCTCCTCCTGGGCAGATTAACAGTTAAATCAGTCTTACGCACATCAAAAGCGTCCACTGCGACATATCGCGCACCCCCGGCTTCAAAGATGACAATGGGTTTGGGAGTCGCTGAGGTGCCAAGAACCGCGGTCATTTGCGTTGTTTCTCTTCGGATTGACGACGCAAGGGGCCCTACAGAGCCCAAATAGGTCTTAGCACCATTATTTCGGGCTGGGTGAGCGGGTCGACCAGACTGAAAAAACGTCGTCATAAAAAGAGAATACTTTGGCGACAGATTGCTTGACTGAGTTTTACGAGGTTTCTGTTTGTGCGTCTGTTTAAACTTTTCCATTGGATTTAGCGGGGGTTGAGGGAAATTGGGCACCGTCGCCCGCAGCCTTCATATACCCGGTTAGCTAACTCAACATGATTGGGGAATGGAGAAGTGAATGGGTTCTCTTGCCGCCGCGTCATGTCATGCATAGCTAGGTAAACCCAAGTACCGTAGTACTTACTGTATGTCTTTATTGTCTTCGCCTTGTGACGTCTGTACGAGCTTGCTGGAAATTGTCACACCGAAGTTTCCAGCAGCAGTTAAGCGGTGTGCCGCTGGCCATGGCTGCATCAAGACATGTATGTATCGCGCTTCATAAGGACACGGGTCCGTACATACATGTCATACCTTAGTCAGCATCTACATTCTGCTCAGACAGGAAAAAAGTAACGGTACATGCTGATGACTAATGTGTGACCCTTATCCCTTGTGGCCGGTCTGACGAGCAACTCTCATTTTAATTTGCCTTTCTCAATATACCTAATCTTTTGCTCTCTGCTGCACTTTCGATTGTATCAAGCTGGCTAGCCATTACAAACCCACAGATTATTGCTACAAGGAGCCCAAGTCAGGTATCAATCATGAGTTCCAATAGCGAAGACATCGGACAGGCGGCCACCGGTACGACGGAACATACACCCTTGCTGGCTGATAATAGCTGCCCTGAACCTCCGCGCCCCCTAGAGTCGACCAACGCTGAAGAGCTATCCAGCGCCCGTCTAGCTATTGTGTTTAGCAGCATTTGGGTCTGTTCACCTACCCTACCTAAACTAGTACTGCTGATTGAGTACATAGTACTGACATCGTCCAACTCAAGATTATTGTTGTCTTGACTGCTCTAGGTATGTGTCCGTCATCTTTGGGCAGGATCAGCCACTAATTGTTTGTCGTTGATAGACTCTACCATCGTTGCGACTCTCTCCGCGACCATCTCGACGTCATTCGCCTCCTTCAACAGCCTCTCTTGGCTTGGCACCGCTTACCTCGTCGCTACAGCCGCAACACAGCCGTTGGCCGGTCGCTTTTCTGATGTCTACGGTAGACGCAGCGGTCTCATCATTTCAGGCTTGGCCTTTGGCACAGGGACATTCCTATGTGGTATTGCCTCTCAAGAATGGGTCTTTATTCTTGGTCGGGTCATCGCCGGCGCTGGTGGAGGTGCAACCAATGCAATATCTACCTTCGTTGGTGCAGACCTTGTGCCGCTGCGAAAGCGAGGTGTCATCCAAGGTTTCAATAACATTGCCATGGGTTGCGGAACAGGGCTTGGGGGTTTCCTCGGCGGTCTCCTCAATCAATTCGTCTGCTGGAAAGCTGCTTTCTTGATTCAGGTCCCTCTGGTTATACTTGGCCTTGTGCTCTGTTCGACTGTTCGCGATATCCCATCGAGGCCCGCCCAAAAGCCCTCAACGCAGCACAAGATCGACTATCTCGGGGGGTTTCTTTTGGTTGCATTCATTGTTCTTTTACTTGTGGGACTCAATTCTGGCGGGAACCAAGTTCCTTGGGGCCACCCACTTGTTTGGTCTACAATATCCGCATCGACCGTCTTGCTCGTTGTATTCATATACGTAGAGCTTAGGGTTGCCAAGATGCCTGTCATCCCCTTACATTTGATGACTATACGAACAGTCTGGTCAGGATGCTTCACATATTTCTTCGCCCATCTATCCGCATTCGGCACTATATACTACATCCCTATCTACTTACAGCTCCGTGGCAGCAATCCTACACAAGCCGGCTTGCGATTCGTCACTCAGAGTGTTGGCACTGCTGTGGGAGCTTATGGGTCTGGTCTCTTGATTAAGGCCACCGCCAACTACATATATTTATCAGCTCTTTCACACGCCTTTCTAATAGTGGCTGCCGCTTTATCGACCACCTTGTCCCAAGAAACTCCTCCGTGGTGTCCTTTTCTGTACCTGGGTATGATGGGGCTCGGATTCGGAGGCGTGCTCGTGACCACAATGTTGGCTCTTATCAGCTCCGTGGATCACACAGAACATGCCGTGGTCACGTCGGCATCATTCGCCTTCCGAGCCATCGGCTCCTCTACAGGTATCACAATGGCATCGGTTGTTTTTCAAAATGTCTTGCATAGGTCCTTACGTGTGAATCTGGGCAAAGAAAGGGACAATATAGATGAGTTGATTGATCTCGTCAGACGAAATTTCGACGCGCTGTGGGACTTGGACCCAGAGATCCGCCATATCATGGAGAGCGGGTACATGGAAGCACTCCGTTATGTGTTCTTTACTATGTTGATGATGTCTGTGTTGTCAGCACTATGCAGCTCTTTGATGAAGCAAAATAAGCTTTATGATAATCTCGCTAGGCGTGAGCAAGAAACTGGAGAATAACTGGAACTTATAATAGTTAGCTAGTTGGCAATAGCTCTAGTTAAAAATGAAATAGGGCCTCATAGATACGTAAGTTGATGACTTCTACACTTTTTAGCCAAGTATAGCAGTGTAAGATATCTAAAAATTGCTAATGCCGCTTGACATCTTTCCGGTATTTTCTTTATATACCCTCGGTCAAAAGATCCTGCAGTAAATTAGGCTGGGCTGAAGTGAGCACACTTGATCGTCAAAGGTCCTCATTAACTGTACTTAGACATTCAACCACTGATTCAAGAGAGATAAGTAATAAATAATTGGTTGATTCAAGGAAAAAGCCCCATTTGGGAGGCAGGCGCCGACGAGTAGTCATCCAGAAAGGTAGCTCCTCAGGCAGGTCAGACGGTAATGATGACGATGAGGACATATTGATGTCGCTAAGATGATCATCATCAACATCACCCGCCATGGCTTGACAATATTTAGCCCACGCCTCAGCGTAAACGCCGTGGATAGTTTGGGCAGAAGGGATTCGGCCCGTCCCAGCCGCGGAATCCTCCCGGGCTTGCTTTAACAAATCGAGGACTGGCAGTTTCTGGCGCCCGACCTGACCTCGGATTCGATCCCAATATGAGTGTAGCTTGGCGAGGAAGTGTTGATGGTAGGCCCGGGCTATTTCTTGCACGGCAAGAGTGATGGCCCTGTCAGCAAGTTTCACGGCATCTTCCTTATGACCTTGTTCATACTCTATGCAAGCATTGCTAATTTATTGTTGGAATCGCAGTTCGATGCTGATCCGGCTAGCAGCTAGTGCTTGAATGTTAGATTGGCGAGCTAGTTTGGCCTGCAATGGGTTGCGGGATATGTAGAGGTCGATTAAAACCTTGAGCGCGATATGGCCTTTCTGCCAATCAAAATGACCACCGGGGATCCAAAGCGTGCCAGAAGTGCCTATTATATCACACTGTCCTTTTTGGGTGCTTCCAGCGGAGACCGTGGTCAAATTTGTGTCTACGCAAGCGGCTCGTTTTCTGCTGCCGCTTGATCACATATTTCTACGGGCGTCGAAGGAGGTAGCTGGGCCTTCATCATCATCTTCTTCTTCTTCATCCTTCTCACTTGATCCCGTCCAGCAGGTCCTTGGACTTTACACCGTACAGCTTCTATGTCGTCTTCTCATACATTCAGTTGATGATGAGCAAGAGTATGGGTTCGACAACTGGATCTGGCTGTCAATCTGGACGGTGCGGACCCTCGGCCGCGACCAGAGGTCGATCAAACAGCGTCGTGGTTTAGGCCTAGGTTGCTCACTGGTTGCGGAAGGGAAGGGAACATCCCAGCATACTGGGCCGGCATGAGGGTTTTTGTCAGGGTCTAGCATACCATCGGCCCACATGGCGAGGATAACATCGAGACGGAGGGTGAACTCTTTCCGGATCCCAAAATTCGGATATCGTTTCAAAGTAGTGATAGCTCTCATATGCCGCTTATTGGCTTCCCAGGCATCTACAAGACAAGAGCGGTTGAGCTGCGATACGAAGGCACGCTGGCGGTTTTGATCCGTAGCCGCTAGATCTTTCAACATTACCTCATCAAAAGCCAGAAGCGGTAATAGTCCTGAGCTGAAGAGCTGATAATCGCTAAACATGACCCCAAAGAGGCCTTTGCTACAGTTATATGCCTTGGTCCGAATGATGCCAGGTGCTCTAGCCTCCGGGTGGCCAGGGTTTGATGCCCGACTTGGCTTTGCCTTTGCATAATATGTTCCCACGTCACGAAGAAGATATGACCGATACTGGTCAGCAACTAGAGAGGCTTCGAGGACTATACCACCCAGTTGGTCATGGAGGTGCTCGCAACAAGCGCTTTTCCACAGAAGTGTCAAGGCTCGCCTCCATGATGGATCAGCGATGGAGACGATGGTTGACGAACGTGATCTCGCATACCTACATCGAGCCAGCAAGAGTGCATGTCAATCTGACTTGCGTCAAGACCGGCCAAGACCATATCCCGAAATAGGGCCAAGCTTTCCCCAAGGCTCTGGGATGCAAATGTGTTCTTCAGGTCGTGTGCTTGGAAGAGCAGACGTGGGTTTTGGAAGTATGGAACAGCGTCCCCTGATGAAACATGAAAACAAGGTCTGTTCACGCCACAGGGTAAAAGATTGAACTATAACTGCTATTGTAGGAATTACAGTGGTGCTTATAGCTGCCTATAGAAGCCTTACAGCGCTGTTACGGGCACGAATCGTAACATCTTATCATGGACCGGATAAGCCCCGCGCCAGCTGCCTCGGGCACCATTCATCCCCTCCAAGATAAGATTATTGCTATGATTAATGCTATTGCCCGCACGTACCTTCAGCTCAAGCTTAAGCTTATGGATCACATCACTGAGCCCAACCTTGATATGGGGGAGAGTTTGACCAATCAACGACCCGACTTAGCGGCAAGCGA
>JABCJY010001980.1:0-10351 GCA_013184415.1 Fusarium concolor | reverse complement strand
ACCCTTGACCCCGCTATCCCGCCTCGTGTACACGACCGCAGAAAAAAAAACACACTGCACCACCTCCCCATCTTGCTACCCCCGCCTTCTCCAGCACACTTGGACGTCTTCGCAGTATCCCCAGCGTCGACTTTAAGGTTAGTAAATTCATTATATTCCTTTCACTTGTCTTTCTTGCAAGGGTGCTGTCTCTCATTTTATCATGGAGACTGTCACTTAATTGCGTATTCCGCCAAAGTCAGTGCAGTGCGCTCGCTGCAAGTGAGGGACGATCATCAGACCCATGGACTTGCGCCTTCAAACATTCGCCTCCGAGCGCCTTTGCAGTTTGGAGAATATGTTCTAACAGGGTTTATAGAACCGATCAGACATTTTTCTCCTTTGTCTGGTCTTTCCCTTTCAAACGCTCCGCCCTTAACTCGAGCCACTACTCCATCTCCACGCTTTCTCCAACCAACCTACTAGCAAAATGTCGGCCCCTCAGGATTCTATTCCCGGCAACGGCAGCGATATCCTCGATCAGATGGATCAGCTCAGAATGGATGACCGCCTCGGCCCTGATGGCGAGCCCGCCCCTAAGACGGACGAGGAGTACGCCCAGGCCCAGCTCACCCTTCGTGCGATTGTCTCTTCCAAGGAAGCTGGTGTCATTATTGGCAAGGGCGGCAAGAACGTTGCCGATCTCAGAGATGAGACTGGTGTCAAGGCCGGCGTCAGCAAAGTTGTGCAAGGCGTGCATGACCGTGTTCTGACCATCACCGGCGGTTGCGACGCTATCTCTCGTGCCTACGCCATTGTCGCTCGTGCTCTGCTGGAAGGTGCCCCTGCTATGGGCATGGGAGGTGTAGTCCAAAGTAATGGGACTCACCGTACGTCGCAGTTCCCTATGAAGACAATCAAAATATCAAATTCCGCTAACATGAACATTTAGCCATTAAGCTCCTTATCTCACACAACCAGATGGGAACCATCATTGGAAGACAAGGTCTTAAAATCAAGCACATTCAGGACGCTTCAGGGGTTCGCATGGTTGCCCAGAAGGAGATGCTTCCCCAGTCTACCGAGAGAATAGTCGAGGTCCAGGGCACTCCTGAAGGCATTCAGCGTGCTATCTGGGAGATCTGCAAGTGCTTGGTTGATGATTGGCAGCGAGGCACCGGCACCGTCCTCTACAACCCTGTTGTCCGTACTCAGCCTTCTGGCAGCGGAAGCGCCAGCGGTGGTGCGGGATTCAGTCAAGGTTCCGGGCGAAGCGATTATGGTGGTAGCCCCCGTGTCATGCGAACAGGCAACGGTGCCGATTTCAGCAACGGTAGCTCCAGACCGTACAACCGTCGCTCCGACTCTGACGCAGCTCTTCGAGGCCCACCCACGCACGATGAGAACGGCGAGGAGATCCAAACTCAAAACATCAGCATCCCTGCAGACATGGTTGGCTGCATCATCGGACGTGCTGGCAGCAAGATCAGCGAGATCCGAAAGACATCCGGCGCACGTATCTCTATTGCCAAGGTGAGTGATACGATCTGAGTTTACCGCTGTGCGAGATGGCTGACTAAAAGAACCGCAGGCACCTCATGATGAGACTGGTGAGCGCATGTTCACCATCATGGGTACTGCCAAGGCCAACGAGTCGGCGCTGTTCCTTCTGTACGAGAACCTAGAGGCGGAGAAGATGCGCCGAAGCCAGCTCCAGGAGCCCGAGTAGGCGATCGGCGTTTTGAAATCTTTAAATTTTTGCCTTTCTCGTGTTCCGTGCGACTTGCAGAAGTTAGTTCTGGCAAGATGAGCTGGGACACGTCCAGATCTGACTTGCCGCGAGGCTTGTGTTTTCTTTTTCGGACGATACCAGACGACAGCGTCACGAGGGATCAAATCCACTTGTCCAACCCCTCTCCGCCCCAAAGAAACCTTCCATCATCCTCAAACTCATTTCCTTTTACTGATTCTTCACCCTCTCATTATCGTTGCTACTCTACATGGCATCAATCAGGGTTTAACTTGCGTCGACTTCGACCAGGACCCTGCTTGTCACCTCGTCGCCCACTCTAAACCAACCACCCTCGTTGTGACGCGATATATCGCTATCAAACTCTGTAGCATACCCGTCTATATCAGTTTTGCTCAACCGGCTTCTTGGCGACAACTAATCTGCCTTTCGGGGGAATGGTTTCCTGGTTCTGGTGCGGCATGACATGGCGCAGTTCTTCTTTACGACTGTTGAGGCACAGTCCCTCATGGCTATGGCTTAATGACACAAAACTACCCTTAAAGAGCGGTTAACAATAGGGATAGCGTAATATTCCCAGGACCGAGAAGGGCACATCACGGTCCCTCCATACAATCTCTACTCACACTTCGCGTCACCTTCCCCTCTCGTTCACCTCGCACAACTGTTTCTATCTCTTACACCTCGGATCCCGACATCGTCACGCGACCCGCGCCGCCCGACTTATCGCTCACATAATTCCCACATCACTCATCGCTCTCACATACCCCCATGATATCAATTACACTGGCTCACCCATTATGTATTTTGTTCCATGCTACGCTGTTTCCACGACAAGGTGACTCTTCACTCCGTGTCGGGATTTTAGAAAAAGCATTCATAGGTGGAACGGAGTTAGCTTGGGCCTAAGAGCCATCAAATAAAATCGAAATTATGAGCAGACATTGTTGCTTGAAGTGAATGGTATGATTGTGACGTCGAATCGTAGATGAGCGAGCCTGTGGTTGAGGAACGCCACCGATGGACCCTTAAAATAGCTGTGGCTGTATTTGGTAAGGTGGGGCTATTTGTCTCATGGTTAATTGATGAAGACAACTTGTCAGTTTGATCGATCATGGCAACTTGTGATTGATTAAATTAACCATTTTCCCGGTTCCCTTTCGCTCGCTTTGTTTCTTCGTCCTCTCCTTAAACCCAATTGCTAGACTTAACTTTGCTTCATTAGAGTATTCACTATCTTTTCCTAGGTTCACTCTACCTTATTATTTAATCTACTACCTCCTCAACACTGGGAATGGCACGCTCAAAGCAACCAGCTATCAAACGCAAGCCATCGTCAGAATTCTTCAATAAGACGACCGCAACATGGGAAGATACTAATCAATCGCAAAAGGTCTCTTCTAATGGAACCGTTGTGAAGAAGGCCATCCCCGTATCTGCGCCTGTGCATGCGCAAGATGCTGGGCTCTTGCAGCTCGTCATCGCGGTTGCGGGCATCTATGCTTCATTGTAGGTTGAACCACAAATATCTGTGGACGAGTTACTAATTCCACGACTGCGAACAGCCTCACTTGGGCTTATCTTCAGGAAAAGCTCACTACCAAGCCCTATGGTCCCATCGATGCCCCGGAAGTCTGGCACTTCCCCGTGTTCCTCAACACCGTTCAGTCCGTTTTCGCTGCCATCGTAGGCGCTATCTATCTTTACGCCTCGACGCCCAGAAATACCGCTATCCCTCCTATTATTCCCTCACGCCGCATCCTCGCACCCCTCGCACTCGTTGCCGTCACAAGCAGCCTCGCCAGTCCGTTTGGTTACGCGTCGCTTGCGCATATCGACTACATCACTTTCCTCCTAGCAAAGAGCTGCAAGTTGCTACCTGTTATGTTTCTCCACATCACTGTCTTCCGCCGTCGGTATCCGCTGTACAAGTACCTCGTCGTCGCAGCTGTGACGCTCGGCGTGGCTGTTTTTACACTGCACTCTGGAAAAAAGAAGGGCAGCAAGGTTCGCCCTGAGGATGCGAGCACAGCGTGGGGTTTGTTGCTGCTGGGCATCAACCTCCTTTTTGACGGCTTGACCAATAGCACTCAGGACCATATTTTTCAGACTTACCGACCGTACTCGGGACCTCAGATGATGTGCGCCAACAATATGATGAGCACTCTCGTCACGGGCACTTACTTGGTTGTAAGCCCGTGGTTAGTTGCTACTGGTCTTGGGGAGTGGTTTGGTATGGATGTTGCTGGTAGCGCAGGCGAGCTTAAGGCGGCTTTGGGCTTCATGGCTCGTTACCCTGCTGTGTGGAAGGATGTTCTCGGTTTCGCTGCGTGCGGTGCTGTTGGCCAAGTCTTTATCTGTAAGTCTCTACCTCCCAACTAACTATCTTCGACTAACCATGATTAGTTTATACCCTTTCCACCTTTTCCTCCGTTCTTCTTGTCACTGTTACTGTAACACGCAAGATGTTCACTATGATTCTCTCCGTCCTCGCCTTCGGCCATCGCCTTACCCAGATACAATGGCTTGGCGTTGCGCTTGTCTTTGGCGGCATTGGTGTTGAGGCTGGCATTGCACGACAGGAGAAAATGGCCAAGGAGGCTGCTAAGAAAGCCCAACAGGATGGAAAGAAAGCACTGTAGGGGGTTATGTCTTTGCTCTCTTTGAAGTGTTGGACTATTATATAGTTAGAATAAGCTCGAGATAGGAAATGATGGGTGTACATCGCGACCAACATGTGAAGGGTGTTAAGAGGAGTTGCTAGAACTATTCAAAATTCTTCTGGTTTTTGCACATCAAAGGGATCAATTTTGTCAGTTGTTTTGAGGAGCTCTAGACGACAACATATCACATGAAGCCTGTGGAACAAATGGAATGTGAAATCTTTTGATTATCACCTATGCAATTCCTCTCTCACTGTCTTGATGTTCCAAGACTCCTTCGGTTCCTAAAAACGCCCTGCTGCTATAGCCCAAGACAGCAACTCGTCTTGTCCATGGTAATACCTTTACATACACAACCGTCCCCTTTCCCTGACTGGGTATTTGAGTCCTCCCAATAGTTCCCCCAGAGGGTTCCTGAAGCCAGACGCCACTCCCGTTTTGTTGTCCAAAATGGACAAAGCGAAAAACAAAAATAAAACTAAAACAAGAATGACAAGACGGAATGCCTTGTCTAAATTACACTAGGCCATCGTGGAACCATCCGACGCCATGCGCTGTGCATTGCTGGAAAAAAAGAATAAAAAAACGAATGTTTGTTGTGCGGGAGGAGATAACGATTGGATAAGATGGATGACAAAGAAGATGTATTTTGTTATTTGCGTATCGTCGTGCGGAAGGCCAAGGGACTATCCGGGATCGAGGGTCGGATCAACTGTAGTTATATTGTCCGCCCTATTGCTAAACGCCCTGAAATGCTGCGTAGATATTGGTGAATAGCGAATGTAAGGTATAAAAAAGAAACATGAGTGATGGTAGTAGTCGTCCTGCTTCCTGTTGGAAGTTTGTTCGTTGGACTCTGAAGCGAAATACTAGGTTAAGCTCTATCATAAAAGATCATCAATTGATCGGATAATAGGTGCCTCGCCCTTTGTTGGTGGACTTCTGGGGTCGGCAATGACTGGTGGTCTTCCAAATGTTGAGAAAGGGTCACGAGGGAACATGCCCGCTCGAGGAGAAAACAAGCCCTGGCTCGGAGTTGGTGGACTCTCCACAAATCGCATACCAGCAACCTCGTGTACATCGTGAAGTGGGTTGTTCGTCATTGTCTCAGCTCTAGGTGATAATAAAGCATTATCGTCAGGGTAAGAACCAGGTAAAGTTATTGTCCTCTCGATTGGCGCATCATTGAATCTCATCTCCGAGGGTGCCGGGTTGAATCGAGGGAATGTCATTGTCTGAAAGCCAAGACTGGACTGAGAAAGAAAGCCAGGTGAAGGCGGAGGCTTCATGATCGAGTCCGTCATGGGAGACGGTGCCAGAGTCGGTGGTGCCTTACCCTGACTTGAGACGGGCCTCTTGGGCAAGTCGCCAAGCTTGAAAGGGTTAAGGTGTTCCGAGGGTTGTTGCTCAACCTCATCCTTCCATGTGCAAGTAGGTGGCGCTGAAGCTGGACCAGGAGAGACTGGTCGTAGGCCGGGTGTTGAATTACCTCGGAGTCTGTTTGGACTCAGATTCAAATGCGACTCCTTCGCAGCTTCAGTTTGTGTCGGGAGAGGCGCAGTCTGGGGCTCCTTGACTCCAATATCAATAGCGTCAGCAGAGAGTGTAATCCTGTGCTTTGAAGGGCTGCGGCCAGGGCGAGGGCGTTGCGAAGGCAGAGCTGTTCGCTTCGTTGACACTTCCTTCTGAAAATCCTGCAATGAGTACATGAGTTTCATGTTGGGGCTAATCCATTGGCTCTTGGCTTGAGCCGCGTAGTAAGCATCATTGACGGTGAGCTCAGGTTTTTGGTAAAGGCCATAGGCAATGATCAGACTAGCAGATCGGCTAGCACCCTGCTGGCAGTGGACAAGCACACGCTTGCCAGCTTTGGTCCGCTTATCAATAGCATCACACAGATCCATTAGATCTGGGGCAATATCAGTATTGTGGTCCCAGGGTATATGGATGTATTCAGGCTCCTTGAACTGGAACGCTTTTGGGGTCGTGGGAGTCTCAATCGAGTCCTCGCCTTGAGGATATTCCCAAGCTGTCATGAAGCTGGCTGTGGACACAGCAGTATCGGGGATGGGGCTCTCAATTCCGGAAACAGGGCGTTGTGTGGATTGGAATGGTGACTGCGAATCTCGAGCCGCCTTGCGAACTTCGAAGGGGTTGCTGACTTCTCTAGCGCAGTTGATGACGACGTCAAAGCGCGATGCTTCGTCGGCTGTAGGCTCTGAATAGAGGAAGACATTGTCTCCATAGATAGCAATTGGGCCATCAGGGTATCCTGGAGTCTTCATATCCTCGTTGTTCTCGTTGTCGCGGTAAGGATCATCATCTCGGATAGCCATCTGGGTACGAATTGGCGAATCCTCCTCAGTAATGGCAGAATGAAAAGAGGGCTTCATGCTCGACTTGGTTGGTCGCAATACTTCTGAGAGTCCGGACTCGTTTCGTTCCAGTACTTTGGGAAATGTCATACCGCCAGGTGGACCAAAAGTTGCGGACTTCAGGCCAGAGGACATGTGAGGTGAAGAGCAGGAGTGCTTGAGAGCCCGGCGCTGGAGCATTGGCATGGCTGGCGAGGGCGGGACCTCCAGTGTGGTCTTGTGAATCAAGTCAGAAGTGTTGGTCTTCAGACTCAACTGGCTAGGCTTTCTTCTCATAGCAGGAATCGTAGGCTTAATGAAGGATGGTGAAGAAGGCTCAGAGACCAGCGAAATGTTTGTCGTCGAAGTCGAAGGAGCGAACGGAGGCTGGATAGAGAGACCCTTCATGTTGCGGCCTCGCCGAGGCGAGGGTGATGTCATGGGTCGCTGCAAACGAGGGGGCTCGCTCAACATAGTAGTAGTGGTGGCGGTTGTGTTGTTGAGGTTGGTAGAAAGGTTACCAAAGCTCGTGGCAGGGTAGTTGTTGAGCGGAATGAGGTTCAGAGGAGAATCGGGAGAGGATGAAGGAGACGCATCTGAAAGAGGTGAAGAGTCGGTCGTAGACAGGGTCGTTGTAGGTGAAGAGTCTGCTGACTCGGAAGTCTGTGTAGATGTGCTGTCGTGATGGTTGTGAATTGGGTTGGCGGGCATCATGCTAGGGCCAAGGCCATGCTGATTAGAGGCACTCATTATACCGGCTCGCTTTGGTTCCATATCGACGAACTTGGTATCCACGAGTGTGACAGTGTCCTGGTCTGCCATTGTCTCGGCATCCAGATCAAATACTGTCATAAATGGCGGTATTTGATCCTCGTACACTCTTCGGTCTGTAACTGACGGCATGTTTTGATATCCTCTTAGCGGTATAGGAAGTTGAAAATGTTTCCGTAGGCGCAATGAATCGAAGCAGGTGTTGAAGGCCAATTATGGTCTTGCATCAGCGTTAGGGCGCTGTTTCGAGTATTCGCTCAAGGCGTTGAAACACAAATTGGTTCCGCCTGGGATAAGTGTTGTTGAAATTATGGGAATATGTGCAAAGATTTATAAGAAAGGAGCAACAAGCAATATATAGTCCGGCAAGAGAAACGAATGGTTTCACGATCGAGAGCAAATCAAGTCGGTCGTTCGATGGTCAGCGCAGCTGATCCTGTCGCTGAGCTTGTCAGGTAGTGGGCAGTGCTCGGCGAACGCACGCAAGTTCACTCGGCTTGTAATGAGAGAGACGAGCCTCGCGGTTCACAACGATGTAAAAAAAATAAAAATAAAAAATTAAAAAAAAAAAGGATGCTCTTGCTGAGAAACAAATCGCGGGTTGGGGCGATAGAGGCAATCGAGAAGAAGGCTACTGCTACTGTCGAATCTAGCGAGTAGCAGGGAGAACAGCCCAGAGAAGATGTGAGACAAAGAACAGGCGCCTCGGCGATAAGTAGCGGCAGGGCAGGGCTGCGAGTGGCGCTGTCAGAGTCGCGAGATCATTATTTCCCTTTATGAGGGAGGCCGAGTCGTCGTTCGAGGAGAGGTTATATCTGGCCGGGCGTGATGGTCTGAGGTGAGGAAGTGGAGGGGAAGGGAAGAGCGAAGAGAAGAAGATTGAAATTGAAGATCAAAGTGACGAGACGAGAGGAAGTGAGGAAGAAAGATGAGAGGAAGAGTAATGGGTTGGAGGGGAGTGTGAGACAGAGCGAGAACGGCTTGGGATTGGATTGGATTGAGTTTAGCTCTGGGGGAGACCAGTCTGGGGGGGTGTGGGTGTGACAGGTTGCAAACAGGCGCTACCTGAGCACTGTGCTTTTTTATCGTTAACCGCACAGTAGATGTTTTACAGGGCATTTCTTAAAAACCCAAGGCAGTCAGCTGCCTGGGTAGTGGAGGCTCCAGTGCCCTGTAAAAAGGAGCTCCAACTGGAGCCCGAGCGCTGGCGACATAGCAACGGCGGCATCTAAAACAATTATTGAAGCACCAGGTCCAATCCAATCCGGACACAACTACGCAGGTACCTACCAGAATTCAAGACCTCAACTGCACACGGCGGCAACGAGTGTTTGTTTTCGTTGTATGAAACAAATATCCGCCTGCAACAAGCGTACTTGATTAACACGCATGCGCTGTGTTGCTTCCTGGCGGTTGTGGTCATGTAATGTAGTGTACCTAATGTAAGGCATCCTGCACGAGACGAGAAGAGACCTGAATGGAAGCCCGCATGGCAGGGAAACATGGCAAGCTCAGGCAGCGTGATATCCATAAACCCCGGAATGACACAGGAATCAAGAATAGTATACGAAACATGCACTAGGGTTGATAATACTCGCGATCACAGATTCCAAAGCAAATAATATGGCAGATCCAACATTACGATACTGAACCAAAGGTCTCTGTCAGACTGGTTCCTAGTATTGAGTTGAATATTGCCTCCAGGACTGGCCGAGCCGAAGCCCTGCTTCATATATCACTCCCTTGCCAATAGAGGGCTACAATGATATTGGACTAGAACATCCTACGGCGTCCAATAGAATGCAAACCTTGGAAGGCTCCAATTGCAAGAGAAAGACCCAACGCCCTAGAACATCGATTTTCAGGTCAGGCCGCCTGTAAGGCCCAACTGAACTGAACTGAACTAAACTGAACTGAATTGTATGAGCAGATGAGCAATCAATCCCATGGATCTCCAGCACTTACTTCTCATTCTGAGGATGGACAAGATGGGGCGAGCACCTCGAGAGTGCTACAATGAACCACTCACAGGTCCTCTTGTCCGTTCCAGGCTAGCCACGGCCGTGGAGTGTGCTTTGTGAGTGGAGGGTTCGCTGCACGAAACGCGTCCAAGATCCTAAATATAGAACTGGTGTAGCACTCTGTAGCGTAGATGGCGCCTACACACAGCCAATCATATTTCTGTGGTCCAATTTGGGACTTGAGAATTGCAGAACAAGGGGGGCAGGGTGCAAAGTCGAGACACCAGGACAGGGCCGAGGGTTTAAATTTAACCTGTAGGTGGGTACCTCCTCTTCTGCAGTTACAGCTGCACTGTGCTGACGAGAACGTTAGGTTGCTTGTTCATGTGCAAATGTGGTGCAGCCAAATGGGTAATTTGCTGAAGCATGATGGGGCTATCTGAGATCTTGATGGAATTAGGAAACGATGGACAGCGAGGGAGACACTCGAGCCAGCCATTACTGTACAGTACTACGGTTAATTAGTCAATCGGGAGTTGAAGACAAGAAATCACTTTCAAGATTCCAGTGTTTGTGTACACATGCAAATCACACCCTTTTGTCAGCCAACCTCGTCAACTCAATCCAGCTCTAACCTCCAACCTCTTAATATGAGGCGTAGGGCTGCAAGTCTTCATATCGCCCCATGAATGGGTGAATCACAGTACAGTTTTAAACTTATTCAGAGTAACCATAAGTCTTTAGCAGTTATCTTCTCAACTCTGCTGGGAGGGTGCACGCCACTCCGTAACGCCGCCGCCGGTCCAAGAAAATGGGGTTAAAAAAAAGCCTGGTTCTACCCCGGCCTGTTGTCTATCTCTTTGAGCGGCACAA
>JABCJY010001979.1:0-17259 GCA_013184415.1 Fusarium concolor | reverse complement strand
GCTACTGTTCTGATGAGCGGCTTGGGCGCGCTGACGAAAACGCTGCTTTCGAGAGCGGCGCTGGCGTCCTCTAGCGCGAGAGCCTTCATTGTGTGATGGCGTTCGTGACAAGGTAAAATGGCCTCGCTTTGAATGGGGGGGAGGGTATGCTGGAAGAGACGAAGGAGGTTGAGGAGCGAAGAGAAAGGGTATTGACCTTAAACTGTCAGCTTATTCAAACAACTCGTGACAGGCCACGTACCAAAGGGTCAGAAGGAGAGTCTGTCGATTCTGCGATGAAGGAGCGCTGTTCGATCTTGGGCAAAAAAATGGTGTGATAAAATAAGGTCGTGGCTGTTACCGTTCTGGGGGCGACAAGTGTGAGGTGTTGAGCCTGGGTAGATACCCTCCATGCGATCTAAGCGCCCGGAAAAGCTTGTTCAGGCTAAGGGTCGAAGAAAAGCCTGGAATTATGTCTTCAGCTGTTATAAAAGACTTACCTAAAGATTAGGTAACTATAGCATAAGATTATAAGCCTTATGCTGATGTGATCATAAGTTTGGGATTTCACGCCCTGATGTAAATTGCCGGAGGGAGCTCACTGTCATGAACCCAGACCAGTCTGTTTATCTTGCCAAAGTCATTCGTCTCGAACTTGACTTTCCAGAATGTGGCGTCTTGGTCGTTTCCAACCCATCGTCCTCTACTTGCGAGTTCATTCCGAGGTTTAAGCCACGTGAAAGTATCCTCATGATAGTGGTCAAGCTGAAACCTCTCTGTTTCGAGACCCTGGATTAGCCAGTAAAGTTGGCCACCAACAAGACTAACGTCAATCTTGAAGATTCCAAGGTTATCCCAGTAAGTGCCGACATACTCTTCCAGTGGCTTTGGAGATGTTCCCGACTTTTGGTCTTTTCTAAGTTCCTCAACCACCCGAGAGTACCACTTGAGATTTTCAGCAACAGCCGCTTCCGCAAAATGAACAAAGTCGTTTTTGAGATTTGAAGGTACGCCAACAAGCTCTTCAATAATTAATTGTCCAATCCAATCTGCTGCATCGTTGAGCCCGAGAGAGTTGGTGAGCACAACGATTATGGCCTCAATATCGGGTAGAAGAGCCACGAAAGTGAGTGAACCGGGTAGGCTTCCTTGATGGAAGAGAACAAGGCTAGAAATTCCCTTCCCAACAACAGGCATCCCGTTTGGTAAAAGGCTTGGATTGATGCCGATCTGACCGAGACGCCCTGGGAGCTGAACCCTTCCCCAACCGAATGCGTACGAGGCCTCGTGGCGCGTTGGCTGGTCAAAAGGGATCTTGCCTGACATGATGTGACTCAGCTGCTTGAGTGTAGAATCATCGGAAGAGTCAGAGCCCCCACGGAAGTCATCATTGAACCCCTTTAGGAAGCTACTGTATAATCTGACCAGATCTTTGACTGACGAGCGTGCCCCTCCGCTAGCTGCACCATACCCATCATCACCCATTCCTAGGAAGTTGATTGGGACTGTGGAGGCATTGTCGAGAGAATTGTAGGGTACAGCCACACCTTCAACATTCTTTGAAGGTGTCTGGAACGAGGTACGTTCCATTCCAAGAGGCTCTAGAAGGCGGCTTTCAAGGAAGTCAAAGTAGCTCTGACCACTAATGTGTTCAATGATGTGTCCAGCCAGCTCATAATGGAGGTTGTTGTATCCAAATTGAGCGCGTAATGGACGTATGAGGGGCCGGTTGTTGATGTATTTCATAACATCTCCTGATTTGAGAAGGACATTACCTGAGGTGCCCAGAATAACGTTATCACCCCAGCCCATTCCTGTACGATGAGAAAGGATATCGGTTACAGTAGTATAGTTGTGTAGGATGGGATCCACAGAATGGAAAGTCGGCAACACATCCTTGACAAGGCTATCCCATGCTAGCTTCTTCTCATCCACTAGCAGACCAAGGGCAGCCGCAGTAATGGCCTTGGTCAAAGAACAAATGGGGAAGATTGTGTCTTCGGTGGTAGGCAGCTTGTTTTCGGTATCACGAAAGCCGTAGTTATTGTAGATAATCGGGTTGTCCTTGGTAACAACGCCAATGGATACGCCTGGCGTGCCAGCGATAGACATCAAACGCTCAATGGTAGGGGCCAGGTGGCGGAGTCTGACCGCAATGTCAGCCATGTTGGGTGGGGGGCGTCCTGGAAGACGAACAGGTCAGTGAGGAAGCGCAAAAAAACATTCAAGTCGGTTCCAAGGACCATGAAAATGAACAAGGATGGTGGGATACGAAGTGTAGAATTGTCATACCGAATCTGTGAGGCCAGTGAAGTTGGTAGGCAAGGGTCAAGTTCCAATACAGAGAGATGATCAGAAACAAAACGCTCACTGCAAAGAGGAACTTTCCCTTCATTCTAAAAGACGAATATCTCAAAGATGCTCCGCGATCCGGGCGTCCAATGAAGCAGACGGAAGAGACGAAGGAGCTTGTTCTTGGCAAGGTACAGCGCGATCGCTTTGGACGTGAAAAAACCTGTGCTGATATTGCCAGCGAGCTCAGCGAAGCGGGGATCGCGATCTCGGCCTCGGTGGTCTATCGGATGCTCGTCTCTTCAGGATTTCGGAAGACCAAGACAACGAGGAAGCCTGGGCTGACGAAGAAGATGAGGGACGAGAGACTTGCTTGGTGTATCGCCCATAAAGACTGGACCCTAGAGGACTGGAAGTCAGTGGTTTGGTCAGATGAAACCGCTGTGGTTCTCCTACATTGGTGGGGAGGAGGTCAGGGGGGCGCTTTCTCCGCAGCTGTATTTGGGCAAGATGGAAGGGTGCCATGGGATTCATGTTTTGGGGCGCCTTTTCGTATGATAAAAAGGGCCCTTGTCATTGCTGGGGTCCAGGGGCCAAGAAGGAACAGGTAGGTGGCACGGTTATCCTCGAGGGGATTAACCGCGAGCTCGAGCCGAGGAAGAAGAAGGAATGGGAGCTTACAACAGCGATGTAAAGAGTAGGTCTGCGGAATTGGCCGGGCAAGAAGCCGGTATGGCAATAGAATGAGAAGAACAGGAAGCTTGTAAGGAAGGAAGGCAAAGGAGGTATTGACTGGTGGCGGTATCAGCAGAAAATCTTGATCCCAAAATTGCTTCCTTTTGCACAGACGTGTGAGGAAGAGAGAGAAGGCACAGTCGTACAGGAAGATAAGGCACCGGCACATAGCCATCACGCTCAACAGCGGGTTTTCGACCTAGCCGGTGTGAAGCGCCTGCTTTGGTGTCGTAATAGCCTTGATTTGAACGCTATTGAAGCTGCCTGGCCGTATTTGAAGAGGGTAACTACTAAAAAAGGCGCCGCCTAAAGCAAGGTTGAAGTTATTTACAAGTGGGAGGCAGTGTGGAAAGAATCCCTTGTTATGTCAGAAAAGTCATTGAATTAGAGGGCGGGAATGAGTACTAAGAAGGCAGGGATTATTTGGTGGGAAATTGACCTTTTTGCAGGTACCTCTGCTTTTTACCCCGCTTTTAGTGGACTCCATAATGATCAAAAAGAAGAAAGTTGACGAGAGAGTGGAGCCTTGCCTTTGGCAGCTTGGTTGGCCGCTACCTTTGACTTCACGTCGGCTAAATCGGGTCCGACTAATCCGATGCTAGCCCTAGCTTGGAAACACTTATAAATTGGACTTTACAAGTCTCACTCAAATAAAACAAGGCTCTCTTAAATATCTCTTTTGATGCTTGGTTCGGTGCAAACTAGCTGTTCGCCACCCTTCAATTATCGTAAAAGATAGGGCAGTGCCTGTTTGGTGTTTTGATGCGGCGATATCAGTATCCGCTAAGTTGGAGGTAGGGTAATGAGGAAGAGCTCTACCGTGATAAGGGTGGCGAGGAGGCAGAGGCCAAGCCTCCAAGCCAAGATCGGTGAGGGAGGGGAGGGTACTTGGATACACCTTGCCTTGAAAAACCGGTGTAAGCAATATAACCGCGGTGCTACTACTGGATGCACGCGGAAAGAGCCCTTGAACAGCAATCCGCCTGAAAAATCGCCCAGTTTGTTAAGCCAACTGAGGGATAAATAGCTTGTGTAACTGTGACGATGACACGTCACCCTTTCAACCGTCAGCGGCTTTGCATATCGCTACACCCACAGTCCGTTGTACCCAAAGCCCAGCAAAGCGCCATTACTCCAACCCGACAAGAGGGATTTGAAGAATTGGTGTACTAAAATACAACATAGTCACTCAGGTACTCTGCCTTACAAACTCATGGAACTAGTCACTACCTCGGACAGGAGTGGGAGAAATGACAGCTTCGGAGGAGGCTTGCCACAGTACGGTGCAGTGAGCCTAGTAGTCAAGGCCGATTCCTGAGTCGCTGCAGAGAAACTGTAAAGTACTAGTCGTTTCAGAGTATTTTTATTTGCTAGTCTAAATATACCCAACTTTTTCAATAGCAGTAGCACCTGGAAAGACGTGCGTGATCCCACAAGAACAATCTCCAAGCCCCCATAACTATCTCTATCAACCCCCGACTTTCTTAAAAGGGGGTTTGCCTGTATTTCCCTAGAGCTAGTGCAATAGTTCGAAGCACCAAGCCCGGAAAGAGCATCCCATGAACATGGAGGGCATACAGCAGACCGTACTTCCCAGCGCAGATGATGGAGAGAGCCCCGACCTATCTACGAAAACCCTCAACACTGCGATCCCCGACACGGACGTTGATCCCAGACTTTCTAAAGAAACGACCGAGTTCAATGATAGTGTCTGGGATGATGTATTCCTAAAGAAAAAGGATGAGATCGCCCGCGATATTCACCAAGTTCATCAGAATCTGCTGTCAACCAAACTGTCCAATCTGAAGGAGCGTGTCATAGGACGGCAACAAAAGCAGAAGGTCATGAGTATCGATGAAGCCATTGACCGGGTTACAGACATAGAGTCATTTGAGAAGGAAGTTTCCATTTTTGTGAAGCACTTCTCCCAAGAAAAGGACAAAGAACCCAACTGGGTCAAGAGGCAAATCGGTAGACTTCGTCGCGGAGCTGAGCGCCTTGTCGAGTTCCAGAACGGGGTGTCATCTGCCGTCCAGTTTGATCCGACCGGAATCGCCTCTCTATCATGGGGCCTCCTCTTGATTGCTGTTCAGGTTCGCCAGCTTTCTTTCCTTCCTCATCCTGAATTCAATATCGGTCACTGATAGCATAGTTCTCATGTGTCTACGCCCAGTCTGCAGACATGTTTGATCGCGTGTTGAACACGCTGTCGGACGTCCACGACAATTTCGAGTGCCTCGAGACAGATGCCAGAACCTATAGCTCGGTACCAGAGCTGCGATCGCTCTTATTCCAGGTCTTCGATGGTTACATAAAACTGTGCATTGCTGCAATCAGATATTCTACAAATCTTACTTATGGCTTTCATCAATCGCGAGGTTCGTTCTTGTCTCTATCTCTCAAAGTATTTAACCCTTCTGACCATGTCAATTACAGTCAGCAGAAAGCCAGAAGCAGAGATGAATACCATGAAGGACTTGATTATCAAGAGCATCTGCAACTTCGACCGAAAGACAACACAAGTCAACCGTACGACCCTGCTTGGAAAGATGGATGAGCAGGCTGTGAGGGCTTCCAAATACCACGATATGTCGATGGCTGCTACTGAAGAGCAGACGCAGGCGCTCCTCTGTGCCCTTGCACAATTTCAACCTCCAGACCCAGGTCCGATCAGCGAGTGCAGCTTACCCGTCGAATCACTCACCATGCCAAGGAACCCCGGTTTCACAGGCCGAGACAAAGCTCTTTCACAGCTCCATTCATTATTGATCTCGGCGAACCACCAGACAAGTAAACCTGCTGCTTGCTGCCTGCTCGGCATTGGCGGTATGGGAAAGACCGAGACAGCACTCGAGTTTGTCTTCAGGTACCAGGAGCACTGGGATGCAGGTGTGTTCTGGGTCGCTGCCGATCACAACCAAGAGATGGAGTTGCTGAGAACCTACAACGACATTGGTATAGCCTTGGGAATCGTCACATCTGAAGAGTTTGACGACCGAAACGTGGAAAAAGTTAAGAATTGGCTCCAGAAAACCGGTAGGATACTATCACATCCTTCTCAATGGTGGTTAACTTGCTGATAATGGTGGACTAACCAAGATAAACGCTGGCTCATTGTCTTCGACAGCTTTACGCCCACGGGCGAACGGATTGACTGGAGAAGAAATATGGAACGAATCTGGCCATACAAGACCAATGCAGCCGGCTGCGGTATTATTGTCACCTCTCAAATGGAACTACCACCCAAGTATGTCGAACAAACAATCCATATTGAACCATTGGAAGGAATTGAGGGCCTTCAACTCCTGATCAAAGAAGAAGAGCTGCAACAGCTCACAGAGCTTGATGAAAACATCGCTTTGGAAATAATCAACGAGCTTGGCGGTTCCCCTCTCTTTCTCAACCTCGCGCGAGAGTTCAGGGGCGATACTATCCCGTTAGACAGCTACCTAGATCAAATCCGTGGTGACAGCAATCTTCCGCTAGCCAAGTCACATGCAGATGAGATTGATAAAGACTGGCGATACTCCAAAGCTGCTTACAAAGCCGTTGACTTGACCCTTCCGCATGTCGGCACTGGTCTAAGAGATCTTTTGGACGAGCTGGCATTCATGTATGATGAAGACATAAGTGAATTCATACTCAATGGTCAATCCTCTGCCCAGTACGTCACAGCTACGTCTTTCTTATGTGATCACGACTAACACGTTCTATGTAGACCCGATGTGAACAGGCAATACCTTGAAAACGTCCACAAGCTTGTAAAAGCCGGACTGGTCAAATTCAATGACATCGCGTCGCACGGAAAGAAAACACATCGAAGCCTCAGGATCCATCGTGCTATTCAGGTGGCGCTCCTTATCCAGCTCAATAACGACTTGGAACGAAGAGACATAGCATTGAAACGGGTCACAAGTCATCTGCGCGCCAGCTACCCGGAACCGTCTCCCATGCAGGTCCCCAGCGCTCTCGTATCCACTGCTTTGAGACTCGTTTTGCCACACGTGCTGAGTATGGTCAGCTGCTACGAAAGAGCCTTTCCCAAGCCAACAGGTAACCTGGAACTTGCCCGGCTTATCATTGATGTCGGTGGAATGGACTGCTACGATCGTGGCTTGATCCGAGATTCATACAGACTCAACGATGCAGTCAAGGTGATTCTTGAACCGTTGGAAAAGCTGGAAAGGGTTGAGATAATAAATCCATACTGGAGTGATGCTCTAACAGTGCAGGGACTTTGTACTGACTTCATGGGAATAACCAAGAGGGGAGAGGGCCTGCATGTCCGGAAGAAATGCTTGGAGATACGGAAGCGCCACTTCCAGAGCATCCCGAAGGATAACTTGCAACATGACGACAAAATACGCCTTTACAACAGCTATACTGACCTGAGCTGCAGTTACCAGCAGATCAACGGGTTCGACAAAGTGAAGGAGCTTGTAAATCAATGCTATGAGCGATACCTCGAATGGGGAACAGAAGAGGAGGAGCCTTACGAATATTCCAAGTACTACAGCCAGATGTCTCATGTCTTGATCTACGAGGGCAAGAACGACGAGGCAGTCGATCATGCCGAGAGGGCTTGTAGTCTGGCTGAGATGTCCAGCCCTGGGACTAATTATCCCTGGCTATACAAGTTTGAGCATGCCAATATCCTGTGGCAGCATGGTGGCCGCCGAAAAGAAGCCTTCGAACGGATGAAGCAGCTAACCAAATCCCATTCTCAGGAGCTTTCAGTATCGTACTCGGAGATCTTGAATCTTGGTATGGAACAGAACTTGGGCATCATGGCCTACTACCTCGGAGATCTTGATACAGCCGAGTAAGCGAATCCTGTTTCTAGCTTATATGCCAGAGTGGAACAGGGTTGTCAATATAGTTGTCGTGAGTGGGCTAATGATTTATCAAAATAGATCGCAACTAAGAGGCCTGGCTATGCGTACACCGCAGTGCGCAGCTTTGTCGGAAGGAAACGTCGCCCGTGGCAGCTACTATCTATCTCAGGTACTAATGGGTAGAGAGGCAACATATTCAGAAGGTCAGGCGTTGGAAAAGGAAGCCATTGAAGAACTGAACAATCTGCTGCAGAAGGACTCGAGTAATATGCCAAAGGTGTATGCTGGTGATTATCCTATTCTGTTTGACTATCTTGTGCATTGGGAATTTAGGCTCGTCACGCCTAGGAAGCCCTCGTCAGCGACACAGCTACTTTCGCGTCAAGATTATTGGTGGTGGTGGTGGTGGTGGTGGTTGGTATCTTGGCTGCACTGGATCGCGGGTTCGCGTCCATAGTCTTTACTATGGTCCTTGTATATTTTTCTTGGTGCTCGATCAAACTTGTCTTCGTCATTGACCTCTATATGCGTCTACCCATTGCTTTCCTTATCCGGTCCAAGGCAACACATCGCCCACAGACTCCAGTCAATGGAATAATATCTTTCACCCAATTAGCCCAGAAGAAATATTCCCAAGTCAGCCCTCGTATTTGTCTCAGAATACCTCTACAGCCTGTTCACGGTTATCATATTGGGCTGTGAATTTGCGAACAGCCTGCAACATGCCCATTCCGCGGTATGGGTCCCGGTGCCGCTTCGGAGTTCACCGTGCCAAGCATCAGGCTCTGGCCTCAAAACCAGATCCTGATCACATTTCGGGCCCTCCAGGTTGTACTACACACCCATCAGATACGATATCAACCCCGCAAGCCAAGGCTTATCACCCCTTTATAATTGTACTTCCTTGACTGACCACATGACGCCCCTCAAAGACTGGGCTTATTGGTCCATATGCAGGTGACCATTTCAGTATCATTGTCTGAGCTGGGTTATACAACATTATGCAGAGCCGCATTACTCGGATAGGATTTCATGCTTTCGCCCTCGGCATAAAGAAGAAGGCTGAAGCACCCCTAAACAAGTTATCACTTACATCGTTATAAATCTAGTCATCCCACGAAAAGAGAAAACTTATTTTCCACGTAGACATAATCTGCTTCAGTACTCCAGTTTACACCAAAATTGACTTTGAGCTCCTACTATTTCTTAGTTTCTTTCTGGCTGCATCACTTCAAGCAGCCATGGATCAAGTTGAGAAGAAAGATTCTTCTTCGCAGGTTGGAAACCTCACTCCTGCCGAGACTGAGGATTCTGGCCAGGCCCCACTTGATCAACCTTGGAAAGCCTACCTGGAGGAGATCAACAAAAATGAGGGCATCATCGGTGACCCTTTCAAACCGATCGAGGGGTTTAATGACCACTCAGTAGCCGCTTAAGTACCCAAGGCAGATGTGACGTGAGGCCCAGGCAAGTGCTCACGACTCCTTGACTTCAGCTTTGAGTCATGTTTAACGTGTGGACTAACAGGACATTATCTCTCGTTATGCATCATGACTGTTTGGCGGAGGGACAGTTTAGGAAACCTCAGTATTCGTGATTTTCAGCAAGGTGTATTTTGTCTAGCTCAATCATTACCTTTAGTCATATCGTAGCCCCCCTTATCTATGCACCTGTGCATGGCTGATAAGCCTGTATGTCTGCTATTCGTGCGACCCCAAATTACAAGAGGCCTATATGCCGAAAGATGCTCGGTTAACCTCTCTAGACATAGCTTTGCGACCGCTCTGGAGGTTCCATATGATTGAGGGACTGCCTTGCTTAGGTGAACATCGAAACCGGACAATATCTCGGGACAAGTTAGGTATCACACGGGCAAACGATACGCCACAGAGCAACACTGGGTTTCACAAATAAAAATTACATATCTCTATTGGTTTGGGAACTTTTGTCGTGCCGCTCAATGTGACTCACATGTTAATTCGCCATGACAATGCCTTAGACATAAGACTGTACCACACCACTATGACTTTACAAATGCAAATAACAACTCCTCAAAGTGTCTGTACATCTATGGTGCCACGTAGTATGGCTGCACTGTGTGACGCCCTCCGCCATACCTATCAAAGCCGTCAGAGCCTCGCTCCCTTTCTCAGGCGTGATATTGCGCGTAGCACACGAGCAGGGATGAACAAGGCATGTACCTCAACCCCCAATGACCTCTAGCTGACCAATGTCTTTCCCACGCATGACGGAGCGGGGTTAATCTTCACACCCCTCAGCTTGACTCGCCTTCTAAGGCCTGGTGGCGCCATAGTCATACTGTCTTCCGATCGAAAGTCTGATCTTCCCATGCACAAGGCTCTCCGCCAAACACTGTTAGTTCTCTCTCCAAGAGTTTCCTTCTCTCTCACAACACTCCATCTCAATAGCCGTCAATACCAATTTGCGAAGTATCAGCAATCTGTATGAATTGTTGTTCTCTTTGTTTCAGGCACTATCTGTTTCAACTTAAGTTTAGCTATGGCCGAGCGTATTCCAAATGAGCATGTCTCAGGTCCCCAAATTGGAAAGTTTTCCTACTTCAGGCTTAACCCAACTATTCACTCCCGGGAGAAGCCTTACGAGATTCTAGTTAACCTACCGCCACCAGCCCCTGGAGATCCTCCAGTGAGACGCCACAACCAGGAATTTGAGGATCATTTGATAACTGTTGATGATATGCGAGGACGCGAGGCTGAATTTACACTGGAAACTCATGGCTTCTGTTGGAGAAATTGGGAAGGGCCCTTGCAGTGGAAAGGAATTGATGCCAAAGGTGTCAAGAACTTGAGCGACGATGATATCCAAGGTGGTTATATTCTTGAAGTTGAGAAGCTTTTGAAGGAGGAACTACAACGGCAAGATGGTTTGCAGGTAGATATCGTGAAGGTATTCGACTACAGAGTAAGCCTCTCGACACCGAACCTGTATCGTGTGTTTCCTTCCATCACAGACTGTTATTTTCCTTTGTTCAACTACCCGTTCCTAACCTCGTTGATATGAGGGCCTCAATCTTATCTCATCATTTACTGACTTCGCAGTTGCGCGAATACCTAGACCCAGAACAGTTTCAGGCACGAACTCTAGATCTAGATGATGGCAGAGACTCGTTGCTTCCAGTTCCGCATCCGCACATCGGCAAGTGAAGCCCAGATCAGTCTGGTCCGCTTGCCTTAAGATCTTGGACACTAATGAGAGACAGATCAAAGTCCGAACGGGGCAGCCCTGAGAGTTAGAGATGTATTTAAGGAGAATGCCGATGAGCTGCTGTGCCGTCGTTTCAGAATCATTAAGTACTCCCTCCCTCTTGCAACTCGGGGTGCTTTGGCATATGAACCACTGACGTCTTGCCAGCTTATGGAAGCCACTGAAAACCGTACGTAACTGGCCATTAGCTATCTGCGACTCGCGGACTGTTAGCCAAACAGACCTTGTGTGTAATGACCTCGTGCGTCGGCGGTATATCGGCGAGTCGTACTATTCGAAATTCAGCCCTTGCCACCGCTGGTATTACCTCTCGTCCCAGAAGCCGAACGAGGTCACTCTTCTCAAGATATTTGACTCAGATGCAGGTATGGGAGCCAGGTGTAAGTCACACAACATCCTATATTCAAGCCAACACTTGTATTAATAAACATAAGCAGTTTCTCTCCATTCTTCTTTCTCTCTTGACTTCCCGGACCAGAGTCGCGAAAGCTTTGAGATTCGAGCTCTAGTGTTTGATAGGCCAAGTTAAAAACCTTAGAATGAAACCCCGCTTGTTCAAACTTCCTAGATAGAAGGCGTAGATATAGTTTTTAGGTATTCTAGGTTCAACCATGATATGTCCTTGCAGACATGGAATTTACTCGATGTTGAGTCGACCTGGCTCAGATGTGAAGTCTGATTGACGGCCTTCCCTCACTGCAACGCCTTAGACTTTCCAATTTCAACAAATGTAGGATATAAGGCAAAACAAAAATAGCTCAGCTGTTACGGAGACGTCATGAAGTTTCTGAAAATTGACGTAGATGTCCACAACACATACATCAACTTAGCAAGAACATTGAATGAACCTCTGGTTATGAGTGCGTTTAGCAATAGGATCTATCCTATCGATAAATGAATGAGAATACGAAACTCAACCCTGATGACAAGAGTCTTCATAACGACTTTCTATCTCCTCTACAGCAGCTTTAATCAGACTTGTAGCTACCGTGGCTCCTCTTTGGATAGCGCCAGTTGACCGATCACTCGGAACATGAAGGAAGATAACATCTCGACACCGATGCTTAAGGTATGCATTCGCAAGAGACGACCAGAATTCAAATTCACAAAAGTATCCACCGGCATCATGCGACACTTTGATATCAGCATCCTTTTAAGTATAATAGCATCAGCCTCTCACTCTTGCTTTCCAAAGTAATATTGAACTCACTGGTACTAACCCTATTAGTGATTTCTGGATTCCTTCCAGGTCAAAATTTGAGTATAGGCGATCTGGCAGGTCTGCCCAAGGGCCTCCAGGTTGAATCATATCGACAGGAAACAGCTTCCCATCCTTGCCAGCGCGATCGTAACCTGTCTTTCTCGCGTGAGTCTCCAGACAGTATCCGGGGTAGCTTGTTCGCATTCCCATATGCAGGGCGAGGCCAATCGGGCTGGTCGGAAAGGCTTTGCCAGACCAGATCTCGTCCTTGGTCTGGATATTGAACTCATATGTGCATGCCGTATTCATCGGATACCGGAATATTCTTATATCATGCTTTTGAGTCCGTGGTATTATTGAAGGAAGGAGATCGCGTATGTCACCGGATGTATTAAAGTCATGGTCGTCATATGGCTGGTATGAATTCTTAACATCTGTAAAGAGTGTAAGGTACAAGGTACTAGGATGCTTACACCGCCTCCCGTCACGACAACGTTGATGGGTGGTTTACTTGTTGACATTTTTGGGAGTAAACACATATAGTATGGGTTGGGGCATCGACTTTCAAGCAAAACCGGTGCCTGGGCTGCAATTAATGCAGCGGGGAGTCCGTTAGTTTTGACAGTAAATAGAATGCAAAGTGTCCGAAGGATGACCATTGGCATTGGTTCGAAATGAATCAAAAGACACACTGATGAGCCGCGGGACTTTATACCCCTCTTTCGATTTGTCACCCCAACCGTGAAGTCTCTGATAGGCGGCAACAAATTTTCACAGGCCAAAAAAAAACAGTATGTTTAGTGATATGCACACGCCGCCAATGCGGTCCCTTTTCAAACCCGTGGTAAGCCCACAATGCAGGCTGACGTCTTAAATTTCAAGAACGTCAGAGATACTAATTTTCGGGGGCGGGGTTCGCGTACTGGAGGACGATAAAGCGAGGCCCTATTCCGGTATTCCACGAATAAAATCAAATTCTCTCAGGACGTTCTCTCTTCATAGGCGTAAGCGCATTATACCATGGAGTTTGCATCAAGTCTTGAACCTCTCCTCAGTCAGCGGGGACCTTTTCTTGGTGAACCCAAGCATAATGAATTTGTCGCTTTTTGTGAGGCTGAACACCAAGCGCTCGTCAATTGCCCCAATCAATCGACTCTGATCTGGAGTTCATCTATATTAAACCCCAAAAATAGGGTCGACCACCTTTGCACCAAACCACAGGAGGTTAGATGGAGGATCGACGGATGCAGCTCTATGGGCCGTATATTCTTCGCAGTTCCGGTCTACATGTCCCCAAGCCCTCCAGTCAAGTACATTAATGTTCTCATTCCTTGCCAGTCGGACCATCCACACGGTATTCGACGTGGATTGGGTTCCGCGGATGTTATTTGGACATCAAGACGGAATATTGGAAACTTGGGAATCAGCCAATACATCATTCATGCTCTCGACTCCTGGTCGTCAAGGCAACCCTATTTCGATCAAATCTATCTAAATATTGCCTTCGGGTCGCTTATTGTTTTCCAAGACCTTCCATTGAATCCCCAATCAGCCTGCCCTAGGTTTGTCGCGAGGAGAGATTTGGAGCAACAGCTTCGCACTATCGACTCCCTCCAAGCGAAGTGGGATATCCCCCCTCAAGCTTGGCCCTTCATCGTACCAGTCAGCCAGTTGCGCTTTGTCGAACAGCTTGCCGAAACTGTTTCCATTGTCCGCTTGCCCCATGCAATTTCAGACGAACTATATGTCTTCAAAACAAACCTCAGCAACATCAATCGCGTTTATCATGAGCTCAAGTTGCTCATGAGCATTGTGCCACACGGCAACATAATCGGGAAGCCCCAATTCCTCGTGTCGCATAATGACTGCGCTGGGACTGAGGTCAAAGTCCTTGGGTTTCTGTTAAGCTATGTGCACGGTCAGACCTTGGGGGAAACGTTGGACTCTGCGATTCGAATACCAAAATCGCTGAAACTAAGCTGGTCGTCACAGCTAATTGCAGCGCTTCTTCATGTGAAGCATAGCCCAGCCAGCTTCTACTCAGACCTGAAACCTGATAACATCCTCATTTGCTCCCCTCAGAATGGCAAAATCCTTCTTATCGACCTTGAGCAAGGAGGAACATGGGATACGTTTTGCGCCCCGGAAATACTCTATACGTCATGGATGAAGCGACTCGCTAGGGACGAAACTGTCCCTAGCCATAAAAGATTGGAGTACAACGCCTTGCTGTCGACAACACTTTCAAAGCGGACGTATAGTCATGAGGCCTACTCAAGCCCCACTCGTGGCTATTATGATGAATGGATTAACCTTACTCCCGAAATGCAAGAGGGTGCCATGGTATTTTCCCTAGGGAAAGTTCTCTGGTGCATTTTTGAAGGTTCCAGCCACACATTAAATGCGCTGAATGAGAACTACACAAGGAGAGTGACTGTGGAGTTCCCAGAGTTCAAAAATACACCGGGGCCCCTCAGAAACCTGATTAGAAGTTGCACGGTTGGTGCGCCAGAGACCCGGTCTGAGACCATCAGAATTCAAAAAAGAGAGCACTTGTTCTTTACGGAGAAATATGTCGGCCAAGGTAGCTACACAAAGGATATGTCGCCACTTGACACCATGATTTCTGTTCAGAAGCTCACATCTTCTCGCCTAAGCAGGATGGAGACCTATGAGAGAGCTAAGGTCCGGTGGATGAGAGGATGCCACGGACAAGACGATTTGGAAATTCTAGGTTTTACTGGGAGGCCTAGATTAGACGACGTGCTTAAGGAGTTGCAACGGCATGATTTGAAGGACAATTAGGAAGACTTTATCCCTGTTTTTGGATGGTATCTGCCATTCCATGTAGTCTCAGCGTCCCTATTGTTGTTACATAGAGCTGACTTGTCCTCATACTCACCAGCACACTGGCCTGTCTTACTATCTTCTGCTTCAAGGAAAGATAGGAAAGTATCTGTCTGTATTTTAATCATTTCACGGCAAGGCTGTTACTCTATGCGTTTTATGCCAGCAAAAACAGGAGCCTTTGAGTCATTACCGAGGTTTAACATAAGCTTAATTACTGTATTGATTGTGTGAATGGCGCATTCTATCTGTGCTATGAGTCTCCTGATAGCTTGTAAACCTACAATTGGTCCTTTACGCTACGACTTCCTAGCACCGAAAGGTAGTCTTGCATCCGACCGAAGTTTCATCCGGCTTTGGTAATATCATCAGCCCCTCCCAAGCTCTTCCCAAGCCTCCCTCGCTAAGTTTAACTAGGGAATATGAGAATAATTGCGAAGAGTCATCAAAAACTCTTATAACACAAATAAGGTCGTACTCCATTATGAGTCTGCGGCTGTTTTGGGGGATTGAAGACAGGCTTTTCCTTCGTCAGTCACATATTGATTTTGCTGGGCAAAAGAGACTTTGCCCTCGAACGTTAATTAAAAACATACTTTCTTACATGTTAGGGCAACAGTTAAACTTTTCACCATCCCAGTTTAAACCTTTTGGCCTTCTCTTTTCTGGCACTTTAAATTTCCTTGCATCTCTATCTCCCTTTCATCAGTCCACCTCCCTTCGCAAAAGCTTCTATTGATCATGAAAACCGTCAATATGTCCGATTTGTTTAGCAATTTGCCACATGAGATAGGCATCATGATAATAGGCTGTCTCTCGCTAGATGATGGTCAAAGCCTCACTAGCATCTCCCCAGGAATATATCGCCACCTCTGCGGGAATTATAGTGACATTATTCGACCACATCTGAAGGATATTAAAGGCCATTATGGCGACACTGCTATCATTCCTCTTGTGATACTTGCGACACGCCTTCGTCGACTGAGGAACAGGCTCCGAAGACAACCAGCATCAGAGGTTGAAACGAAGATAAAACCAATCCTTAACTCAATGAAACCACGGGCCCGAAGGCTTAAGTCAATGCCTTTTGGATGGAAATCTAACCTCTACATAATCGCGGCTACCATTTCAATGATACCGGAACTCAACAATTGCTTTTCAGACTGGGCGCAAGGCTCAGAGGGACAGAAGCAATTTCTTAGCCATGTTCCTTACTGGGAAAGTTGGAAGTTTGTCGAAAATTTCCTTCGATTTGACTGTTATGTCAACATAGTCTATCATGACGACAGACTCCTATTCCCAAAAGAAAATAGCCCCAGGTGTTTCTTTTTTAGCCCGCTTGCACCCATGAAGCGCACGAAGATATCTGTCACAAATCCACTTTGGGAAAACAGACTGATTCACTTCAATCATTTCAATTACCTCAAAACAAAACATGGAGAGATGATAACCACGGAAAGCTTTGAGATGTGGCTACACGGAAATGGTAACAGGGAAAGGATACTAAGAGATCTCGGGAATGCTCACCAGCTCAAGGAACCCTTGAAAACGGCCCACCTAGGTGATGCTAACCAGAGACAAATAAGCCATCTCTAATATTCTCGTTACTCAAGGATTCGACTTGTTTTTTATCTAAACGACTTGCATTCTAGGATGAACCGAATTTCTTCCCGCATTACATCACGGAGCAAGAGTCATGGTTCAGTTCCCTCCTGGATGATGTCCGACTACAGAGCAGAAGAGATTGATGAGTCTCGACCGCTTCAATAACGACAATCTCGTGCTGGCTGACACTTTCAATACGTGTGAAGATCATTGTGAAGGCGTTGTAGGCACGTATGGCTGGAATCTCTATGTAAACTTGAGGCCAACTCTGAACCACTGTTAAGGAGGTTATCAAGAGAGTGAGGGAGAAAATAGATTTGGAGATATTTATCTCTCTAGGCTGCATAAGGTTTAAGGAATACCTAAAGTATATTATATAAGAGTTAGGTAACTTAAATAATTCTTTAGCCTGCTGTTTTTATTCCAGGAAAAGCAAGGGCCGTATTGCCAAGACTGCTGGGAATCGAAACCAACTTCAGGCTCAAAACGTTTCAGGTTCATATGTCAGCCCATTTGAAT
>JABCJY010001973.1:0-27174 GCA_013184415.1 Fusarium concolor | reverse complement strand
CTCACAAGTACCTACCTATATAGTAACAGAAAGACTCTACCCCTCAGCATGCAAAAAATAACAATATCGTAGGTTTGAGCGCTGATATGAGAAAAAACATTTTAGCAAGGTGACTGATACGTCCCTTTATATAAGTTTTATACACAATATTATACAACCAGCTCCAATACATGAATTTGTCTACTTTTTCTTCTGCCCGAGAATCTTGGCATGTTGTTTTCCAGACGTCTTTCCAGGCTGATTGGCCCGTGACCGTAGAGTATACCTCTCCTTCTTCCAGGCAAACACCATTTGGTCCACACTGCCCATGTCGTGCTTGGGCTTGCGCATATACGTGAGGCGCGCACGTCGTGCACGCTTCGGTCGTCGCCAGATGATGTCGATACCCGTCACAGTCGGGCTATAAATCTTGAACCACATCTCCACGCCAACCTTCATCATCTGTCCTCGCAGCTGAATTGCTGTGTCCTGGCCTCGGCGGCGGATCTGCAGAAAAGCGCCAGCGAAGGGCTCTCCACTCTTCGTCGTTACCATGAGAACATCGCCAACCTTGGCACTATCGGCGTGCTCCTTAGAAAAGAGTCGTGTGCGTGCGCCAGTCGGATCGAGTTTGGCGAGTTGCTTCTCCAAAAGTGCGGGCATGGGGTCGGGGTGCGTTGTGCGAACACTCGGGACTCGTGGGTAAATGTGAAATTTGTTGATCTTGGTAATGTCCGCCCCTAATTTGCAAATCAGTGACGTGGATTATAATACTCTAGATCGTAGGACATACGTTGCTCAGCACTGAAGGCATTTGGTATCTGCTTAGATGGGGACTCAACAGCGGCTGCTGAGGAGGCACTCCTTTGGAAATTTCTCTGAAATCTTGTCCATCTAAGAGTAGACTTAAGACAGCCCAGTGGCCGTCCCATGTTGGCGACGTTCATTGTGATTTGACTTGTCGTGAAAGATACAGCAACTGAGGTTCAGAGCCGGACGCTAGAATTTCTGGAGCTACGTCCGGACGGTATCAATTCCTGTTTTTGATTGGCTCGGCTCACGGTTTCTCCGATCCATCAGTCTTTGGACGCAGGAACCACGAAGTTCAGCCAATTCACCATTGACTACGGACACCGTGGGCACAATGCTGAACAGATCTTTGATTTCGGCCTTTAGGCCAATGCCAAACCTGCGGGTGTCACTTTCAAACTCTGTAATTCAGTACAGACGCTTTAGTGCATCTCCTGCCCGCAGTAAGTTGATTCGAAACTAGCAACATTGACAAGCATTGACACTTCTAGCCCTGAGTGCTGTCTTTTCTGAGACCAAGAACGCTCAATTGAATGAAGTTCTCACTGAGATTCAGGAAAAGATCATCCTCCCCGCCCACCTACCGGAGAACGCGAGGAAGCTTGTCTTCAACCCCGAAAAGAGCGACTTTATCCAACGCAACCCGGTCACCATCGAGCTCGATGGCCTAGAGCACACTTTCAAGACCATCAACCGCTTTAAAGATGTCCCAAATTCGAAGAAGGCTTTTAGGGATGCAACAAAACTCATGAACACCAAGGAGGAGTGGGACAACCTTGGCACCCTGCTTGCAGGCTACAAGAAGGCTGGCATTAAACTCGAAGATTGGCAAACCAACGTCGTGACTCGACGTGCATGTCTCGCCGGGCAGCACTATGCCGTTATTGAATGCGCGCAACAAGTTGAAAAGACCGGATTCCACCTGAACCACGATTCCACTGTCATCGTTCTATTGTCCCTCATCAATGGAAAGATCATTTCCTCTAAAGGAGAGGAGAATAAGACGGAGCAGGCTCTGAAATGGTCTCAAATGGTCTGGGACCTCATTCAACGACCTGATCATCTTATTAAGCATGCCCAACCTCGTCAACAGCCTCATATGAATCCCGTTGTCCGGGGTTTGATCCTCTTCTCCCAAGCATCCGCAGTCAAGGCACAGCAGGCAGCCGGAGCCCCTGTGGAGGCACTGACCCGAGAGCTACAAGATAATGTAGAGTTCATCACCAGTGCATGGGCAAAAAGGGAATCCGATGACCTAAATAAGTCACCCTACCTCAATGCACTTAACATCCGTGATCCATCCACCGCCGAGCACCACATACGCAGGCGGCAACACCTCTCTCCTCTTTACTACATTGATGCCATTGTTCAGAATATCAAAGCGATGGAACTGGCACAAGAGATCATGGGCGACGACGCCAAGGGCCTGCAGTCTATTCATGATGTCATGGAACAGCACCTCAAAGATTACCTAAACATGAAGAACAAGGTGCAAAACAACATATACTGGATTGAGGTTTATAAGCGAGTCACAGGCCGAACTCCTGATTGGGAGGAATACTTCGAAGGAGCCAGCCTTTGAATGAAGATGGCAAACACAATGACTAGTGGTACAGCTCTTGGTATTTTGATAAAGCAGGGGCTACTGGGAGGTTAATATCTCGAGAATATCCGGAAAAGTTTGAGCTCAGTTCTCATGTACAATATATGTATCCTCTAAATTCTTTTCGCACGACATACCCTTTTTTATGGTAGAACAATGTACTTCTCCAGGTGCTTAGGAATTGCTCCCAAAAGGTTCTTGTCTGTCAACCACTTGCGCGAGAAAAGTCGATCGGCGTATCTGTAAGCACCATCGCAGAGAACAGTTACAACGGTGTGACCCTTGCCCAGCTTCTCGGCAACCTCCTTAGCAGCGACAACGTTGAGAGACGAGCTGGCGCCAAGGTACAGACCCTCCTCGTCCAAGCAACGGTAAACCATCTCAATACTTTTCTCATCCGAGATGTGCAGCGAACCATCCACTAGGCCAATATCAGGCTGGAGGTTGTCAGTGATGCGACCTTGACCGATACCCTCAGTGATACTGGAGCCCGTGCGCTCAGTGAGCTTGCCGCCGGAGGAGACATAAGAGTGAAGAACACTGCCAGGAGGATCGGCGAGGAAGCTCTTGACCCGACCGTCAGAAACGTCCTTCAAATACCTCGTAATACCAGCTAAGGTACCAGCAGTACCCGTTGCACATGTGAAGGCATCGACTTTTCCATCCGTTTGCGCCCAGATCTCAGGACCCGTTGTCTCGATATGCGCACGGCGATTAGCTGTGTTGTCGAACTGGTTTGTCCAGACAGCATTATCGAGTCGCTCAGCATGTCGACGAGCCTGGTGGTTGTAGTTCTCGGGGTTATCGAAAGCGACGGCGGGGACGGGGTAGACCTCAGCGCCGAGGAGTCGCAGAAGATCGATCTTGCCTTGGGACTGGGTGTTGGGCATGTAGATGACGAGCTTATATCCGCGGGACCGGCAGACGTGGGCAAGACCGATACCGGTGTTTCCGGCGGTACCTTCGACGACAGTACCACCGGGCTTGAGAAGGCCACGCTCTTCGGCATCCTTGACAACGTAGAGAGCTGCGCGGTCCTTGACGGAGCCACCAGGATTCATAAACTCTGCCTTACCAAGGATCTCGCAGCCCGTCTCTTCGGAGAGGTGGTTCAACCGAATGAGAGGAGTATTTCCAATAGCTATTGCGTATTAGCTCGTATCATTAGCCGTATTGCCGAACAAAAAAAATATGCGAACCTCCAGTCAAGCCCCTCGAGACAGCTTGAGCTCGAGACACATTGAGGGTATGGGAAGTGGGAGCTGCCGCAGCTTTGGCCGCAGAAGCAGCAAGTCTCCTGATGCTGGGATGGAACATTTCTATATATATAAAGCTTGGAAGGCTTAAGAAAAATCAATTGACAGAGCAACGAACGTTGGAACTTCCCAGGGACGAGGGAAGTTGAGCTTATTCTAAAGATTCTAAAGAGGTCGAGAAGGGAAACGTACTTGGATGGTGGGGCCGCAATCGGCAATGGCGCAATCCCGGGGCCGGGGCTGTCGGTGTTGGACAGCACCGACTTCCACGACATATGACTTCAAGGATAAGTAACGGATTACCCATCCAATCATATAAAAATGATTAAATTTCCAAGCATCATAAATCTGTCTGGTATCCAATATGGCTCGATATGAGCCCTTATATCCTTAGGTATGCTGCTCTAATCGCACATATGGTGCTGGGAACAATCCCCTAGAACCCATATATGCTCCAAAGAACCATTCTCCGTTGACATCCTCAATCTCTTTGATCTCCGCCCCCTTTGGGAAGAGGAGCTCATCGTCCGCTCCCGGCCTGGGGTACCATCCGAATCTTGCTGTCGCTTTCAATCCAACTCCGCCACCTGGAGGGAAAGTTTGTGCAAACCCACTCTCAGCAGGTGCTGCCTCTGATACATCTCTGGTGACAAGTCGGGCCAGATCTTGTCCATTCTCGTGCCAAACCCATTTCTGGAGTCCTTTCTCACGGTGCTCTACCTTTTCTGCAGCCTCTGCCTTCAGTCCTTGACCTCCCACTAGGTCCTCGGCCACATATCTCCATTGTCCAACCTTTCCCTCGGTGAACGCAACAACTACCATTCTGTGTCCGTGGAGGCACCTCCTCCAGCCTGAATAGCCGTTCTCGGGGCTGATTTGTCGTTGAATGACTGAGTTTCCATAACAAGAAGAGCATATATCGTAATCGCCTGGCGCTGCATCCGAAACTAAAGAGCTTGTGCACTGATAGCAGTGATACCGTGCTTGATTCGGTTGAATAGGCTCCTGGCACACATCACATCTCGTGGCAAATGACAGAGGCTCGAATGACCCCATGTTAGAAGCGTTAGGCCCCTTGAATATCGTGGCTGCTGGCGGTCGGCCCGGCGATCTGGGAGGAGTTCCAGGTCTTCTTTGAGTAGGCTGGGTAGCCTCATGGGCCAGGGGTAATAAAGGATGTGTGCAAGATCTTCCTTGGTTGACACAGTCGTTGCAAAAACCCCACTCGCCCTCGTTACATGTATTGCATCGCCAGTAACAATCGTTTGTCCAGGCAGAACACCTGGCGCAAAAGGTGCCACTTTCTAATCGATGCCGGGGATCGTCCGTTGTTAATGTTTTCCGCCCGTCTGCTCCACCAGGCGCCGAGCGAGGAGGTCGATAACGACTAGCCGTGAGCTTATGCGGCTTTGGTAGTGAAGAATCCCCCTTTTGTTGACGCATCCTTTCCCATTTTGTCAAAGCACCATGGCCAAATCCAAACCAGTAGAGGCAGCCCTTTCCGGCCCGGTAGCAGTCAAGACATATATTCCACTGCCCATTAGCACAAATCGAGCAGTTATAATGGAGCTCATATTCAATATGCTGCTTGTTGCACCGAGAGCAGCTGACAGACGGTTCAGGAAAGAGCTGTGATCTTGTTCTCTGGTGTCCTGAGACCGTCGGACTGCTAATCGGGCTGGTTACTGTCTGATGCACAATTGCGAGGTCAACAGGACGTGGCCTACTCGAGTGACCAGCGGCTGGATCATGATGGGTGAATAATGGAGGGGCTGATGCACCCGGCGTGGTTCCTTGACGGTTGGCAAAGGAAAGGTTTCCAGTATTGTTGCTAGAGGAAGCAGCTTCTGTGGGATTAGGAAATGGCACGGTATGGATGGGTGTGCTGGTGCTGCGTCCCTCACTCAAACTAGGCCGGGAGTGCGTGGCATCAGAGGCTTGAGGCCTCGACCCCAGGTCCGTTGAAGACCTGGCAGCAGGCCTAGGCTCAGTGGTGGTCGGGAACACTGGGGTGGTTGAGCTGCGACCTCCGCTGGCGGTCCGCCTTCTCGGCCTTCGGACTGGTTCTTGTACTTCTAAATTTGCTGAAGGAGTAGAAGTTGGCGGGCGACTCCGTTCTTCGGTTTGACTCGCAGCACTCGTGGCACTTGCGGCGCTTGCAGACCTGGAGTGTGGTCGAGATCTTTCTCTTGGTCGACCTCCTTCTGGGGCCAACATGCGAGGGTCAGTTGCCGAATTCTCGGCATATCGTGTTAATGGGGGGTAATTGCTCGCATTGTTTCTCCTCGCTTCTTGCCGTGTTCGATCCCTTTGCCGCCGTCGGTAGGCCTCGGTGATCCTCCTGCTGAGCTCGTCGTCGCGACTCAAGTCGATATTATCCAGGTCGAGCCCGTCGAGTAATCCTTCTTCTTGAATCTGCCTAGCAAACGACTCAATTTCCCGTTCTATATCTCTCTCACTCATATCCCCCGAGCTGATTAGCGATCGGATCGATGACTGGTGTTCAATTTGCCGCTGCCTTGATTCGCTTCGTCGACGTCGCCGCTCACCTTCATGGAGTTGATCAGAGCTATGTCGACCTCCGTCGTCGACTCTTGGGCGACGGCTCCCTCGACGCTGGTGGCGGCTATCCACGCTTCGATCTCTGCCTCGGTCCCTTTCCCTGTCTCTGCTAGACCTTCTCCTATCATCCGCAGATCGGCTCTCACGCCTCCGGCGTGTCCTCGGTGGTCCTGAAGAAACTCCCGCCTCTTGCAAGCTCAGCTCTCTGACCTCTTCTACCAATCTTCTGTCCTCAGCATCTGCGCGCCGTTCTTCGGTCGTTTGGTGGGTATTTATCGTAGGGAGGACTTGATCACCAGGTTTGTACTTCTTTGCCATCTCTTCCTTCTCCGCCACCGAACGATCCTTGTCGGGACTCGCTGCTATAAACATATCCAAGAGAGTTACAACGGTCGCATTATGCTGGGTAGTCCGTACTGTAGCTCGACATGACGGGCATGTAAAAATATTGGTACCCGGGGTGGGCGGGTTTGGCGACCGTTCGGCCGTCGCAGCCTGGAAAGTGAACCATTCCTTCAAACAAGCACCGCAAAAGGTATGAAGACAATCAAGAAGAGTCAAGGGTTGGTAAAGGAGCTCCGTGCAGATCTGTGAACATGACTAGTCAGCTGCTGTTTGGCAATCATCAAGCTTGGAAACAAGGGCAAAAGGCGGGGAGACTTACAGAGCACGTCAGCTCCTTTTCCAAGTCTAAGCCACCGTTTGTAGGCTCCATTCATGATACTCTACTAATCACGGCCCATTATATGGGAGGAGAGAGAGGTTGAGCGTGCAAAGAGGTGCCTGGGCTGAGAAGGTTATGTTGGCAACTTTAAAAGGTAGAGGCTGAAGATGATGTTGGGTCGGCTAGAGAAGCTAGGTAGATAAGTTACTATCGGTTCTGAGTGGGAGGCGGGGTCGGTCTAGGCCTCCATACTCTGGGGTGGGTGATTGAAGTCCCGGGAGAGAGCCAGAAATAGTTGCTTTTACACAGCACACAATTTTTATACAGGCCGTAATTAAAGAAAGGTAGGTTGGGCCGCAACATGAAAATGAAATACAGCATTGCATTTGCGAATAGTCAGGGACGTACGTCTGTGGGGCATGTAAGACATTATATGCATCACAAGACACATTAAGCATCATCATGAAATGAAACAAATAGCCCTGGCTTATTGAATTGTGATACCGCATACAAATTCGGCAGTATTATATTCAAATCTCCGTGTGACTTGTGTGTAAACCTGATGGATATAAATCTGTAAACTACCTACTTGTTTCTGGGCTCAAGAGTGGTGCCTATCCATAGAAGCTTGGTTCACCATGAACTGCTGCAGGTTACGACGGGAGGTTACAGCCAAGGAACTGCTACCTCGCCCCCACACATGAACACTTAGATGGTGTGTAGGCAAGTGGAAATCACGATGCCTTTCATGTTTAGTGACTTTTGCATTCATTTGTGTTCACTGAGAACATATAAAGACACATTCATTCTATACCTTTTAAGAGTGGCTCCACTCAGCCTTCTTCTTCTCCGCGAATGCCTTCATGCCAATCTTCTGGTCTTGGCTACCAAACAAGCTGTGGAATACTCGTCGCTCATACTCAACACCATCTCGGAGAGCCAGGTCCTGGCTCTTGTTGACAACTTCCTTAGCAGCTTGAACAGCAACCTTAGAATAACCAGCAATAGTCTCTGCAGTCTTGAGTGTCTCCTCCATCAAAGCCTCATGTGTCGGGAATACCCTAGCAGCGAGTCCCCATTTCTCAGCGTCAACACCAGAAAGGGACTTTCCGGTCAGGATAAGTTCCATAGCCTTTGACTTGCCAATGGCACGAGTAAGACGCTGACTGCCTCCGGCTCCGGGAACAGTACCGAGCTTGATCTCGGGCTGACCGAAGTTTGCATTTTCGGTACAGTAGATGAGATCGCACATCATAGCTAGTTCGCAGCCGCCACCAAGAGCGTGGCCTGAAACTGCAGCAATGATGGGCTTCTTGACCTGAGTAGTAAGGTCTGACCACGATTCAATAAAGGATTTGGTGTAAGCCTCAGCAAATGTAAGAGGGGCCATCTCCTTGATATCGGCACCAGCGGCGAATGCCTTTTGAGATCCGGTCAAAATAATGACCGAGGTGTCGTCAGCTCTATTGAAGTCATTAAGAGCCTGGTTGAGTTCTTTGATGAGAGGCGTGCACAGGGCATTGAGGGCCTTAGGACGGTTCAAAGTGACTGGTATAATGGTTAGCTACCGTGTTAAATAAAAGGACTTTATCGTCTCGACAGCGTACCTTGACCAACACCAGGCTTGGGCTGAGAAACCTGGATATACTCGTAGGTCTGCGAGCTATAAGCTCGAGCAACTCTAGGAAGAGTAGATCGTTGAAAGGGCACCCGAGCCACTGGTCTCATGCAGCGAAAAGCGTTCATTGTGATGTTAGGTAAGGGAATTGAGGCAAAAGAAAAGTCAATGAACGATCAGTATCGCCGTACAGTTGATACAATTAATGTTTGTATAAGTCAGAATTGATACAGTGAGGAGCTTTAAGCTGCACCGATAACCGTAACGGTGGAGCTTAACACAACTTCCCAGTGACGCAACACTGAGCCGAGGATAACATGGGCCGTCCATACCCATGACAAAGCCGACGACACATATTTTGTTAGTGATGTCACGTGTACTAGGTAGGTATGCAAATTGTTGAGTTAGGTTTTATATCTTGTTTTTCGATCCTATTCTCACTAACTTAACATAATACCGCCGCCTGTATAAACAAGCCGAATGATGATGCCGGGCAAAACGTCACGTCCTAAGTTTAAAATCCAACTGAACCAGATAGACACTCCACTAAGTTCATATCAATGAGGGCCATGACACGTATGTAATTAAGAATAACGGAGTAAGGTCGAAGAATTTCTAAATAAAGTCTAAAAAAGCATCTTCTAATTTTTTTTATTTTTTTATTTTTTTTTTATTTTTTTAGTGCATTGCAAGAATCGGAGAGATAGAATTAAACATGAAAACAGCAGTTCTAGATGCCTACCTACCTATGCATACAAGCATGAACTGGACAGGGGGCAAACCCAAATGCATAAGGTTGGTAACGCGACGCGGCTGTAGGTGATAATTAAAGACTGCGCCTCATTGGCATGTGGGGTCAAGGGCTCTCTAGAAGCATCCCTCACCAGCAATCTGGCTGACTTACCAATAAGATCTCAGGCTAACTGACAGTTTCAGGGAGGCCACCAAACAAACCTGTCGCCTGTCAATCAGTTCTCCTTGGTCCGGTAAAGGGCCGGGGAATTGACTAGGTAGGTACTTAGACTTGGAAGCTTTAACAAACCTTACGTGGCTGTATCGCCAAAAGTCCAAAGTTGGAGGTACCGTTCCCCAATCGCAGATTCGCCATCGCAACTTTTTCTTCACACTAAGTTTCTTACTTCTCCCACGTTATCATACATAGTAGTTGGCGCTTCTCGCAACCAGACTCGACTTTCTTAATCGACTAACTGCGATCCCTCCTTCGATAATTCACCTGATCGACGGCGGCGAACCAATACTCTCTTCAAGATGAATGCGCCAGAGCCTGAGCAGACCCCTTTCGAGGCTGTCAGCGTCCACACCTCAATGATCCAGCGTGTATGTTCTTGAATATCGACCATTATACTTTGCGACTCTCCTAACAATGGATTAGAAATACCAAGCTTTGCTGGACCAGTCAACCCCTTTCGTTCTCTATCGATGGGTCGGCACCGTTGTTTGCCTTCTACTCTTCTTCCTGCGAATTCTCATTGCGCAGGGCTGGTATATCGGTACGCCTGAATTTATGATTTATCTCCTCTCGATCACTATACTGACGACTATATAGTTGCTTATGCGCTCGGTATCTATCTTCTGAACCTGTTCCTCGCTTTCCTTCAACCCAAGTTTGACCCCTCGAACGAAGAGGCCGACAATGAGATGGAGGGTGGCTCTGTGGGCACTCTCCCTACCAAACAGGATGAGGAGTTCAAGCCCTTCATTCGCCGACTGCCTGAGTTCAAGTTTTGGTACTGGGCCACCCGAGCCATCATCATCAGCTTCTTCTGCAGTTGGTTTGAGGTCTTCAACGTACCAGTCTTCTGGCCTGTTCTGGTTATGTACTGGATCATTCTCTTCGTTCTGACCAGTGAGTTACAACCGTTAGCAAATCAAAATTTCTCATTCTAACTATCTCAGTGCGAAAGCAAATCCAGCACATGATCAAGTACCGTTATGTGCCTTTCACTGTTGGTAAGAAGAACTACGCCAAGAACAGCTCGTAGACGGACTCAATTTTCGGGAGACTTTCTTCTTCAGCGCATCGGGTACCTCGATCGACGGAGTGCCTATGGGCCTTGTATAAACACGATGGCTAGCTTTATCAAGCTGCACAATAATGCGATGTGTCTTCCGAGCCGTGTATTACAATTGCGAGGCGGAAATGATTGGCGATAACACAACACAAACTGGGGTTTGGCGATAAAGGAAAGGAATGGAAATTGGGTTGTTTGAACCAAACGAACCTTTTATATAGACTCGAATGGGCCTGGGGCTATGACACACAGCAGATGAAGCATTTAATGAAAATGACTATCAAATGATTAGAAGAGCGAGAATTGCTTCGTTTTGAGGTCTGATGCAATTTATCTGGAACAAGCCCTAGGTGCTCTCCAGGAATGCCCGAAACTGTACAAAAAAGAAGGCATATTCGATGGAATTTTTTCTGGTTGAATTTCAATTACTATTTCAATATGCACGAGTTTTACAGGGTACTGGCGAGCTGAAGCTGTTGCTGTATTGTTCACATCAGACGTGGAGCTTGGACAAGGTCAGCCTCGCGCCGCAATTCTCAGATTTCCTTGACCTCGAATCTCAGCCGCGCCCACGTTTAAGCTTCTCCATTCAACCAACCCAAAACTTAAGAAAGGAATCTCGCGCCCTCCATCAACTAAAATCTCGCGACTCGAGATCTTCACCAATTTATCTCACGGCGCTCATCGCCAATTCGACAATCATGTCGTCTTCAGCTCCTCGCACTGGCGAGCGCATGATTCACCAAGACTTCATCGCGCGCATCCGCTTCTCCAATGCGCTCCCTCCACCACCACATCCTCCCAAGCTGCTTGATATTCCTAATACTGGCCTCGCCAGTGGACAGTATACCACGCCAGGTTTCGCGTCGCGACTTGCGAGGGAGCAGCCGCTGAACATTGAGGCGGATGCTGAGCTGGGTATGCCCCTTGACTTGGTGGGCATGCCTGGCGTTTTTGATGGCGACGAACGATGTAAGACCACTCGTTTTCGTGTCCAAATATCACAAATCTGACTATTTTACAGCTATTCAAGCTCCTCCTCATCCTCCTGCTCTCCACCCTCACGATCGACCCCTTCTAAGACCCATCGCCGCCCTCGGAAAACACAAGGTTGCTGAAGCTAATGTTTCTTTCCTACGTCGGACAGAATATATCTCTTCTACTGTCACAAAGCGACAAGACGGTGCTGTACCTCGCGCTCTGCTCACAAAGGCCAACAAGAATCGACGCCTGCCGGAGCCAGCCGCCGATTCTCCCCATGCCATCAAGCGCAAGATCGACAAGGGCTTCGACATTGCTGAGCAAGAGTTCAAAGACCCCAAACGCGCCAAGCACCCGAGCAAGAGAAACCTCAAGGTGGTCGATGTGTCGCCTTTTATCCCAGATCTCGATGCCTTCCCCGACTCGGGCGCCTACGTCACGATCAAATTCCACCAGAATCCCGTGGTCAGCTCAAAGGAGTACGATAAGCGTCTTCTCAGTGGCCTATTCCGGCCCATCGATCGAACAGCTGAGGAAGAAGAAGCATACGAGGCAGCTGCGGCAGCTCATGAGCAAGACCCTGTCAACAACCCCAAGCCTCAGAACTGGATGAATTTCGATTACTACCTGGCGGCAACACCTGAAGTGGGAGACCGTTTTCGTCGCAAGTTTGATGTTGATGATCCCGAACACAACGAGGACGAACTCTACACTCACGACTCCGTCAATGGCGGATGCTTTCAGTACAACAGGCTTCGTGCGTATGAAACTGCTCAAGAGACCAATTACGATCATGAGACCAAGTTTGATGCTGAAGTTCTCCTGGCATACAATGAGGATACATTTTACCCCAACCAAAAGGCCGTATACTACTATCCTGTCATGCAGAAGTCTGTTATTCGACCACAGCGAACAAAGAACATAGCGCGAAACATTGGTATTACCGATGAGGAGCAGGTCGTCGATCAGCTTGATGTCACTGTCGAGGATCCCAGAGAGGATATCCGTGAGATGATTAAGCAGCATCGCGATCATCCCTTGGGCTCAGGACAGGCTGAGGAGGAAGAAGAGCATCACGAGGGTCAGGATGCTGAAGGCGAGGAGGTTGACCACCGGGGCAGTAGCCCGGCGGATCGTCGCGCAAGGTCAGCTTCCGAAGAGCGTGATGCAGAGGGAGAAGACGAGGAGTAAATATGCATCGAGCGTAGTATAGACGGAAAAGACGGGAGGCGTGTACTTTAAGAGGAAGCAGAACGAAAACCAACATGCTTTTTTTTTTTTTTTGAGATAGCGACATATGTCTCGACAATCAACGATTTGAGATAGGAAATGTTGGATGTATTTGGCGAACCAAAAGATTGTGGCGTACCGTTTATTAATTATTCATAGATTTGAGGCGTAGTTAAAATTGTGAATATTCAAAGCACTATACCACATACTCGATTCTTGAGTCCTGCTTTATAAAACACCAATGTCTCTATGCGATGAGCCATAACGCCGTTTCTCGTTCTATGCTTCCAAAAATCCATATATGTACATTTCATTGACTCAATCCCACACATTCATTCATTCGACTGTTTCTTCCTTCGGCAGTTTGATATTCGCGCTGCTACGATCATAACCGATCACTTCCCTCTTATCATCTATCACACGAGCATATCTGCATCATGTTAGCACCTGTATGACAACACCATATGAAAGGCAGTGGCACTTACTCTAACATCAAGCGGAAGAACCACGCTTCCATATCAACTTGACGAACAGCCTGGTTCGCCCACTGCCGACTTGCAGCCGCAATGCGCTCGCCCTCTTCACGACCAGCCTCTTCGCCCTCAAAGAAGCGAACTGTCTCGAGCCAGTCATCTCCCTGGATGCTGAGAGGCACATAGTGCGCCCAAGGCTTAAGCCACTCAGCATGCCACTCGCGGAACACAGCGAGCTTGAACGTCAAACTCCGACTCCGGAGGAAGGCGGTGAAGCGACCTGAAAAGGCATTGCCATCCATATCGAGGAGGTACTTGTTGGACCAAGCATCCTGCTGGTCAACAGCCTCGGTGACGTTAAAAAAGGCCCGTTGCGCCTCGCAATCGCCTGGGTCGCATTGGCCAATATGAGAGAAATGGACATCGACCATATTTCTGTAATCGCCGCGCGGGACCTCGCTGGCTCTCCAGGAAGGCTTGTCTTGCTTGGTGAGAATCTGAGCTTGATCACGAGCATTGAGTTTCTGGACAAGACGCTGGCGGTGCTGGCGCCTCCAACGACCGTTGCGGCTATACCCTCCTGTTGTTGAGCCACGCCAGTATAGCTTGCTCTCCTTTTTGGCCCACTCCATATCCATCTCCTCATCATACTCTACCATACCTGCCCAGTCCCAAGGTGATGGATACACAAGATCGCTGTAGGACGAGATCTTTGATTGTGAGAAGATGGGGAATAAGTCCTGTACGATTCTGTATGTGTTGGGACCGCCAAAGAAACCAAAGCTGGACTTCAGACTGGGGGATAGACATATATCAGACATGGCACTGGTGTTGTAAACAAATCCGAGGTCGCTCATGCCGTATCTGTTTCGATAGTCGATTGTATCCTCCTCCTCGAGAAACCGGGCTGGCGTATCTGGCGGACAAGACAGGCGAGAATGGGCCCAGGTTGATTGATGGGCAAAAGAATTAAATCGCGTCAGACTCGTCTCCTCAAAGGATTTCCCATCGTGAAGCTGTGAATTCGTCTGAGTGAAATCATTGACAAGCTGTGGGTTTGCCAATGCTGCAGGCATACTCTTCTCCTTTGCGGTCTTTACCAATTTTGTCAAGTCCTCATGCGAGAGAATAACCCGGGACTCGTCGTGGAAGTTGAAGGCGAGGTCCATATCGGGGAGATACTTGAGAAACTTGCTCATCATACCCTTTGTCGCATTTTGCTGCCACTCAACCCCGTTCTGGATATAAGTAATCGTGTGATCTCGGATAGATACTCCAATCAACCCATTGTCGAAGCCCAATGCCTCTCTGGCCCGAGCCCGAATGGTCTTGGGCTTCAGTCCCCAAAATGGAGTGATCAAGTCGTAAATAGTGTCAAACTCGTCAACCAGTTTTACGTTATTATCCTTTGCAAACTGGAACCATTTGTCAAAATGAGGAGGTGGCGGCATACTGTATCGTCGACGATATTCTTGGACCGCTTCCTCAAGAGTCTTGGACTGTCGAGCCTTGACATGCTCAAATTCTTGCTGAGCATTGCTTGTAAGGTACTTGATAGGGTGCATCCCGGAAGTGGGAACCTGCTTAGGCTCTGCACTTCCTTCGACGTATTGTCCATCTGATGATGCTGATCCTGGAGTTGGTAATGGTTGTGAGGGCGATTGAGTTTGTGGTTGGTAGACTCCGGCGTATTCAGGTGGTATTCTCAATAGAGTATAAGCACAGAAACAGAACAATGTGACAGCGACGACGGATAAGAGTTGACGCCGCTGCGAGGCGCGAAACGATACTAGGGAGATCATGTTTATGATAAGATGGCTTCTATGCCAAACACAAATCGTACGCCAATACAGCAAAAGATGGCTTAGGGAATGTTTGACTAATAGAATGCCAGTATCTGCTAAGAGCAATCAATAAGAATGTCTAGGAGTCATAAATTCGTAAATGGTCATGATGTCTTAGGACGAAACTGAATGAATGGTCTTGAGACAGATAGTGCACTGATTTTGGTTGGAGGGCTCCCATTGGCTGATCGCCCGAAAAGAAAACAATGGCTCTGCATTACTTTGTTGGCACAACGACTCGCCCTCACAGTGCCAAGAAACGTTCACATAACCTGGGCCTCAAGATCAATGTAAAGCGATAATAACATCAAACATTTTCCTCTCAATGTTCGAAGTCATGCAAGAAATCTCGTTTTTGTAATAGGGAGCAAGGCCATTAGTCCCACAACTTGTCTCACCCGAGACTAGTTGGGTCTTCAATTTCACTTCACAGCAAAGGATCAATAAATCTGAGCATCTCGGAAAGGTTCAATTCTAGTGCTCGCGTGTGCGACAAGCAACATGGCTAGTAGTCGCATCGGTCATAGTCATCGTCATCCTCCCTTAACGCCGAGAATGCCCTATTCTTTTTTGAAAATCACTTTTTAATTGGTATCCCGTCCCATTTAGTAGAAGAAGCCAATGATCTTGCCGGCAACGTGCTTGCGTCGGGCCTCCTCGTGATCCATGATACCAGCAGAGGTGGTGAGGATGACGTAGCCGAACTGACGGGCCGGGAGCAGCTTGACAACCCACTTCTCGAGCTCGGAGAGGCGGACGTTGTAGCGGGGAGAGATGACACCGGTCTTGTTGAGGCGGCCGTTGAGCTGGACAACAATCTTGCCGGATCGGTGATCGTCTACTTCCTCGAATTCGCCAATATATCCTGACCGAGTCAGTAATGTTTCGAGAGACTAAACGTTAGACATCATGGGTATAAAGAATCCGAAAAACGTGTAAGATCTCCGAGTTTGAATCTATCGGCAACTTATAGGGGCTGGGCCGTGGTGCAGTATCGGCCGTCGCCCTAGTTATCATGCCGAATGTTGGAGATCGAGGGGATATCGACGACTCATGGTGAAAGGGTCATGGTGTAGGAGGACCATCGCCATATGTTGCCCTGTCGAATAGTGGAGACCAAAAAGGAGAAGAAAATTTTCCATCACATACCGTGGCGCTGCATGACCTGGAGGAACTTGATGATGACCTTGGAAGAAGGTCGGATCAGGACCTGGCGCTTGCCAGCCTTCTCGGCGTTGTTGATGGCGTTGAGCGCATCGTGGAGGACGGAAGTGCGGACCATTTTGGCGGTGTTTTGAGGAGATTCTCAAGTCGGGACGGGAAATGAGGTATCTGCCAGAAATATCGTTAGCCTTTCCAAGGCTTGTGAGCGAGGAGAGTGCCCTCAACGATCGATCGCGAGGGTTCTGCCGCCCAGTGCTGAAGAGGAGAAGCGTATCGAGGAACAAGCACCAGCCGTGAAGCCATGTCCGGCCATTCTTGAAAGGATCGGTTTGTATCACGGCCCACGTCGCCCCCGATTGCTCTCCCTTGCCATGGTAAAAGGCATCATCCTTATGGATTCAAATCGCTGTGAGCTGGAGTCATTCTATACTTACCTCGAAATTGACTTAGTTGGTTGATGAAGACTACAAAGCGAAAAGAAAGCAAACCGGAAGAAAAAAAAGAGTAGCTCACTCGAGTGGGTGCGTGTGGTGTGCGTAAAGTGGGTCTGTGCATTTGCCCTAAGGGTCTACGCACTTTGGTCGTTTAGATTTCGGCAAATCACCGTGGAACTAAACGAAGACACTTCCAGATTCACGACTCTACCCCCCCTTCCAACTTTCCCTTGATACACATAGAAATCTTCGAGGATCGCCCGACAAGAAAAAATTATCCAAGATGGTGAGTTTTTGTTCATTCCCGCTTCTGGTTGTCAATTGTGCTGCTCAGCTTGGGAATGCACCCTTGAACGGTCAATTCGCGCCAGCGGGGGAGGACCGAAAATCGAAAAATGTTGGCTAACATTTTCTCGCAATAGTCGGACGTAGAAGACAACACCCCCGAGGTCGCCGATGTTGTTGAGGTTTCCGGCGATGCCCCCAAGGGCCAGATGTCCATTCTTGACGCTCTCAAGGGTGTCCTGAAGCTCTCTCTCATGCACGATGGTCTTGCCCGTGGTCTCCGTGAGGCTTCCAAGGCTCTCGACCGCCGACAAGCCCACATGTGCGTTCTCAACGAGAACTGCGAGGAGGAGGCCTACAAGAAGCTTGTTGTCGCTCTCTGCAACGAGCACAACATTCCTTTGATCCAGATCCCCGACGGAAAGCAGCTCGGCGAGTGGGCCGGTCTCTGTATGTTTTGGCCCACGACGTGTATCTCGAATTTGAATTAGTTTGCTAACAAATGTCAATAGGCGTTCTTGACCGTGAGGGTAACGCCCGCAAGGTTGTCAACTGCTCTTGCGTCGTTGTCAAGGACTGGGGTGAGGAGTCTCAGGAGCGATCTATCCTCCTGAACTACTTCCAGACCGAGCAGTAAGGGCTTTCAAACGGTGGTGGATGTGAAAGGAGGGGATTAGAGGTACGGTCTTGACTCGATTTCGAGACCGCTCGACACGACTTTGCGCTTGTACTCTAGCCACTTCGGATGGCATCTAAAACGGTTTAGGCCTCTTATCTCATGGCCATATTGCATTGAGAGGAATAAAAAAAATTGGGCATCATATTGGATCTTGAAATTTCTGTGTGTGTATGCCTCTCGCGACTAATATCTGGGCTTGACATGCCTACCTATGTTCTGATATCTATTTTCGTCCTTCAACCTGAAGTGGTCGGGCTGTTAGACGTCATGCTAAGGCTTGCCTGGGTGTTCCTACTACTCACCATGATGATATGATATCCAAACTCGGTCTTGACCTCTACAAATTTAGGGCTAGCCGTCGTGCTAGGCTCGAGAGCAAAAGCGACCTCTTCAAACTTTGGATCCAAACTTCCCTTGGTCTTCCAGCCAAGCAGACCTCCTTGTCTTGCCTTGTCCTCAGAAAACTCTCGTGCGACCTCGTCAAACTTGACACCATCATTCAACTTTGCTAGAGCCTCCTCCTTCTTGGCATGTTTTTCACACTATGATATTCTGTCAACATTACAATGGTTGGTTGAGAGAGAGAGAGAGGTCGTCACTTACCAAGATGTGACGGACATTGATGCTTTGAGCACCTTTGGCTTTGCCGCCAGACTCTTTGGCATCTTTGCCCTTGTCTGCCTTTCCTTTTCCTCCCTTGTCAGCGTTCTTCTTGTCGTTTTTACCCATCTTGTGAGGTTGTCATGTAAGAAGAAGAAGAGTCTAATTTGCTACAGCTTTGGTGGCGACAGTGGATTACATGTCATGCCCCGCCATGGATGGGCCATGGATGGACCCTTGAACACATCCTGTTGTGCCGTGACGCAGTACCCCTCCTCCCCAGGTCATGGTTCAAAGCTTCAACAACTCACAAGGATGCTCGGGCATCAGTCTCAAATTAACAGTATTTATTAATATTCAATATTAGTTGCAATTTGTTGCAGCGTAGTTGTGCCATCTATCATGCTCCGGCTCATATCAAAGAAGTCCGGCTTTTTTGACCTGATAAACCAAAGAGTTGCGAAAGTCATGAGACCTCTGGTACTCTTCCCGATCAACCTTCTCCTGTACCATTTTTAACTTCTAGTCGAGAAAGTCCTTGTTCCCCTTGTGCTTTTTGATTGCCTCGCCCTCGTATTTCTGGTAGAGCTCCCAGTCGTCCATCTCAGATGGACGGGGTATATGGACAATATCCTCTATTGGCTTCTGATCCTCAACTCTTTCCAGAGTAAGCATCATATGGTGCCGGTCGCTGACTTCGTTAAACCATTGACTATATCGGCGTATTGTGTATCTAGCGTGCAATTAGCGAGTAGCAGTCGTTGGAAAGGCAAAGGGAACCCACAAGCCATCATAACGTATACCAGCTTTTGGCGCATAGGGGCTTCTCAGGTGATGGCCTCGTAGGATACGAAAGGTGGCTCCCACTTGAGATATGAGCGAAACATGTATGTCTGTAATTCTGCCCTGCCTGATATATTTCAAAGTCCCCTCTTCGTCATCAATTTTTTCTTGTCCTGTTAGCAACGGTAAGGCGGCAACTCCATATTTGCCCTTGGTAGGTTTCTCACGAGCACTACCAACAATACCATCCCGATGCGCGCAAGCCAAGTTGAGCCACCATCTACAGCTTGAGTGTCAGTGCACATAATCTTTTAGCGTTCGGGATCCCCTTACTCTCCAGGTTCGATTTCAAGATTTCCCTCCAACTCCGATAGCGTCTTGCCTTCTTTTGCTTGCCAACGGTCTTCGGGATTTTCAGCATCGAGGTTCAAAGCCACATCCTTGAGCCGTCCCGTTTTGGGTAGATCTCGATAGCGGTTCTGCTCCATGTTGAAGTAGGGGCCTCGAAACCTCTCAACCCATTTTCGTTCCAAGGCCTCTGCCCTTTCGACATCTTTCGAAAATCTGATGGGTACCCTCGGATGCCGATACCTGGGATCCATTATATCCGATATAAGCTTGTCAAGGTGCGTGTTCCGTATAGTCTCGAACTCTATTGCGCGATTATAATGCTCCTCATCTCTTAGCAGTGCTGCCAGAAACCCCATGGCTTCTTCCCATCTTTCCTCGGGGCGCCCCTCATGCAGACTACTGCGGATAGTGTCGCACAAGTCAAGAAGCACATCTGCATCGTAACCAGTTCTACGGGGGAGAGGCTTAGGCTGGTGCTCAGGTTGATGCTCAGGCTTTTCGCCTTTATCAGATGCAGGAGGTTGATGAATGGACTCTCCGACTACATGTTGTGAGCTGCTGGTCTGCATCGTAGAGCGAGCAGTGGCCAAGTCCGGTGCTCACCTTTGTGGGAAGACATGAAGTCAGCTTTATCTTGAATTTGACTCCAGCGCTCACGGCGCTCACGGCCCTTGGGGCCAAGACCAGCAGATAAAGGTGCCTGTAGGCGATATAATCAGCGTTGTGGAGTAAAATAGGCGATAAAGAGTCCTTGAATATAACGACCAAGAATTGCTGTAGACAAGAAAATCGGTGTGAATGAAATGTAGGTAAATAAATAGGTAGGTCGCCGATCGCATGCAAGCGCCCATAAAATAAATGAGTGAGCAAATGAATCTTGTCTGTTCTTACCATTTTGTAAATATCCCGTATTGATCCGCTGTCTATTACAGGCATCTTGATCGCAGAATGCTCCTGGGTCACTCGATCAAAGAATGAGTTGCACTTGCGTTCTGTTATGACAACAGATGATCTTTCGAAGCTGCGTACGACAGAGTCTTTCCTGACCTTTGTCTTTACGGCTCATGATTGACATATCAATTGCGGGCCCAATGCAGTCAACCGAAGAGACGAGAAGTAATTGGAAGAGAACTCAAGCAAAATAAGAGTTTGGAACAACAACTGGGGGAAAAAAAAGATTCAAATCCAGCAATGAAGATGTTGATGGCCTTAGTCCTCACTCCTTTTCTCTCCTCGATAATAACCAAGGGAAAAATACGGATAAGAGTGGCCGAAATTTGGAGGAGGGGGCGGTTAGATCACGCCTTGTCGTGTGCACAAACGATCCTTGCAGCTAATCCAATGAATGGGCATCTTGACAGATCAGCCGAGGACGTCCTACAGTAGTATTAGCAGGTATTATTAAGTCGAGTCGCGTCGCAAGTGAAAGAGGAGAAGTTAGTCTTGTCATGCGGGCGACTTACCAGCCGAGTATTAGTTAGTTAGTGACTCGTACAAGAGAGGGGTCTTCAAGTGTTGAGTGAGACACAGTTTGTTAGTGTGCTCTGTGATTGTGTCCATTCTTTTTCAACGGCAACTGGAAGGACAAGACAGACAAAAGGCCCGAGGGTACATCATGCCACATGAGCTATCCGTCCTTATCATCATCCACCCGCATAATTTCTCGGTATTTGAAGGAAAGGTCGATTACTACGTCGGTACTGCAGTCTGCAGAGCTCAACCAATTTAGATGTTGTCTCTGCTACCGACCGTTCAGCACTTGCATCGGCAGTAATAAAATACCCCATATTCCACTAAGCAAACTAGAGCGATCGGCTCACGTCCTCTAGTAATGAGACTGCGTTCCAGGTTAAATGCTTGTTGAAAAATATCCGAGCTTAGAAGGAATTTCTAGGAGGGGATGGACAACGACAATCCATGGCCATGGAAAAGTACTTGAGATCTATAGGTACTTACCTAGGTACCTAGTCTCAAGCTTTAGGCGTTCTCACACGTACCTACCTACCTAAGGTAGGTATCTGTTTCCAGCTACCTAGGTATGAGTTCCTCCTTCTGCTTACATGACTGCCAGTCAATGAAGAAGTGTTAAACACAACCCAAATCATAATGACACAGACAAAGAACAAAAGAGAGCTCTTGTGAATAAACGAGAGTTTCAATGCTTCCTATAACACTCAATATAACTCACGCCCAAGTCCCTCTCCTAAAAAGGTTCCTACCACCTGTCTTCAGCTGAGGATAGAAGCATAACTTTGACCGCCTGCCTCTTGAGGTGCCACACCATATTTTCGTTGGCGAGATCCAGTCACCGCTTTCTCTTTTCAACTCGCGACAAAATAGTGCCGGAGAAAAAATCCCAGATCGCAAAGGTGCCCCGCTAAGCAATTATCAAGACGGAATAAACACATCTGTCGCGAACTTACGCCAGAATTGATACACAGCTCAATTGTCGGCTCACAATGGCGGAACCATCCCACCATACGGCGCGTGGCACTACCTCTTATACCCGCTCAATTGGTATCAGTCAACGCGTGACACCACTCGCGATATCATGGACCGGCGAGATGCGCACAAGGTATGCGTTAATGAGATGGCCGTATCAGCGATTGTGGCCCTAACACGACACAGATTCTCGGATTTCCAAGTCAATGAGATCAAGGAAGATGGCTTGGTTTTACACCTGCAACAAGTCGGGCTAGCAGACGAAGAAACACCGGTAAGTGTAAAGCGCTCTGCATCTTTTCTCGCCCACTAACATTGTCGCAGGCGACAGAGGTGAAGAAGGAGACCAATGGCGAGTCCGCAACTAAGGAATCAAAACCTGAAGAACCTGCGCAAGATACTGAGAAGCAACTTTCGAGCGAGACCGCTAAGGAGACTAAGCCCGCCGCTCAGCCTGAACCGGTTAACGAAGTCTCAGCCGAGGATGCCGCCATTCTTGAAAGCTTGACCGATCAGCGGTTTGCCCAGGAGCTGATCGAGGTATACAAAGCTGGCCATGGCGCCGATCACGAGAAAAGGAAGTCTGTCACATCAGAACCCATGGATGATAGGGCAAAGCGTGGTCAAGTCCACCAAGAGATTCGACGCATCTTCAAGTCACGGATAGATACCAACACCACCGACGATGGTGCTATTATCGCTACTCTTATCCCTCCGCGAAAAGCCAATAGTAAGAAGCGTGGTCGTGGTGGTCGTGGTGGTGGTCGGGAGGAAAAACCAGCGGGTGAATACCTGCATTTCACTTTGTTCAAGGAGAACCGCGATACCATGGACGCCGTCAATCAGATCTCCCGTTTCCTTAAGGTCAAGCCCCAAGTCATCGGATACGCTGGAACCAAGGACCGCAGAGCATCAACAGTGCAACGATGCTCAGTACGATACATGCGACCTCGGAACCTTGCCGGTATTAATGGCAGAATCTGGGGTGTTTCGACTGGAGATTACGAGTATAAGGACAAGCCTATTTATCTCGGACAACTTCTTGGTAACGAGTTTGTTATTGCGATCAAGAGCTGCCAAGTGGTCGGTGAATCCAACGACGAACCTATCGCACAGCAGGTGGAGAAACTTAGAAAGAGCGTCAATTCTGCCTTGAGCCACATGAATGAACATGGTTGGATCAACTACTTTGGTCATCAGCGCTTCGGAACACACGAGGTTGGCACTCACCAAGTTGGTCAACTGATTCTTGGCGACAAGTATGAAGAGGCAGTCAAGTCACTGCTCCGTTACAATGACGAGATTGCGCAAAAGGCTGAAGCAGAGGAGATTCCTGACGAACCCTCCAAGAGAGACGAGTATCTGCGAAACCAGGCCTGCATGCTTTTCCTCACAAACAAGGATGTGGACCGGGCCATCAAGATCATGCCCCGTCGATTCTCTGCTGAGAATAGCATCTTTAGACATTTGAATCGACAAGGCGCCCAATCTCGACGTGATTTTATCGGTTCTCTGGTTCACATCACTCGTGGTCTTCGCTCCATGTATCTCCATGCCTATCAGTCCTACGTCTGGAACCATGCTGCCAGTCGTCGCTGGGAGCTTCACGGCGAGAGTGTCATTGCAGGTGATCTCGTCATAGCGCCAACAGAGAGCACACCTCTCGTCAGTGGTCAGGATCAAGACGGCGATGACATTGTTAACCCCGTTGAAGATGATGAGGACGCTCCTGTTCGCGCTCGTCCGCTTACAGTTGAAGAAGCTGCCAGTGGTCAGTACACCATCTTTGACATCGTGCTACCCACACCAGGCTACGACGTTGTCTACCCTGAGAACGATATCGGTGAATTCTATAAGGAGTTTATGGGCCGCGATGAGAACGGTAACCTTGATCCTTACAAGATGCGTCGCATGCGCCGTGAGTTCAGTTTGCCTGGCCGATACCGCAAGATCATGAACCGATTCCTCGCCACACCTTCCGTTGAAGTCCGCGCCTACTCCGATGACACAGAGCAGATGCACCCGACTGATATGGATAACATCAAAGCTACAAAGGGACTTAGCCGGAAGCGATCTCGTGAGGATACAGACTTCGACTCGACTGCGAAGAAGGCCAAGGTCGAAAATGGTGCTCCTTTAACAGAGGCTGAGACGGCAGAAGCCAGTGGACAAGATAATCAAGCAGAGACTACCTCAGCAGAGGATGCCTCTGTCCCTATTTCTATGCCTCAGGAGCCTACAAAGGTCGCAGTAGTAGTCAAATTTCAGCTCGGGCGCAGTGCGTATGCTACTATTGCGTTGCGTGAGCTCATGGGCGATCCCCCTGAGGAGACCGAGGTTGTTAGAGAGGGTGCCTAAAGTGCATGTTGGATACATAGGACAATGAAATGCAAAGAGAGTCATGTAAGAAGGAATTTGATACCCATCTATTGAAGTGGGAGAATACAATAAAAGATGAGGCGCTTGTGGCGCCTAGGGTGACATCTACCCAAAGCGCAGTTTCGCTAGATTTTTAGATCCTTGAGCCCAACAACCTGAGACAATTGCATCATACCCAACCAAGTTCACTCTCTTCCGCTGATGTGTTCACTATCCCGTCAAGCTTCTTCTAAAGCAACTTTCTATAGATTCATCTGGTCCTTGTTCCGCTGTAATGCTTGGGCTTATCACTTTGACCATAAAGCATGGTTGGTGAATGTATTAAAGAGGGATGCTCGTAACGAAGGCCCAGCCTTCTTTACATCATCGTGGGTGCAGTCAAAACTGTATTCGGGGAGTATGGCCTTGTCTGTTTCGTTCATGGCACGATATGTAGTGTTCATGCTTCAAGGCCATCTCTTCGATTTGATTCCTCCAAGGTCTGCTTCACCAACTCATTCGCTTTTTCAAGAATTTCTGCCTCCTGAATCTCTCGCCATTCTTTGGCATTCTGGGCTTCTTGAAGTGCTTTAGGGTTCTGCTCTTCAGAAGCTTGAGCGTTTTGGGTATCTTTCTAAGAGTCCTTGGGCTGGTCGTCCCAACCCCAGACGAAAGAAAGGTACTTCACCATGTTTACACGTTTGGAACGCATTTCAACCATCCATGGGTGCTCCATCATCTTCCAAGGGCTGGCTCGGCGATTCGGTTGCTTTTCCAAGCTTGGGCAATATTAGCATATGCTTCCACAACAGGAGTTGGATACTTACCAGCACTCAATAAAGTATTTGAAGTTATCACTCCAATACACGTCCATTTCAGGTTCGTCCTTCAGTTTAGGCACGTTTTGCCTTACGATGTATGTGAGTAGGTCGATAAGACCAGCCCGCGGTTGCATTTCTGTGCCATCCGCTGGGAATGGGAAACGGTGTTGGGCTACCTCAAGAAGAGTAACTCCTGTGGACCAAACATCCGATGTGATAGTATAAGACTGGCCCGTGATACGCTCTGGTGCCATATAGTAACTGGTGCCGATGAAAGTGTTGGCTTCACCCTTAGTACCGAAGTCACCAGAGACACCAAAATCGCAAAGTTTGACGGCACCGTCTCGGCAGAGTAGAATGTTGGAGGGCTTGATGTCTCGGTGAATGATTCGTCGGGTATGCAGGTATGTGAGACCCCCCAGAACACCCTCGGCAATCTTTCCCAAAACCTTTTCTCCTGTTCGGCCACCCAAGCGCTTGACTTCCTTGTAAATGCTATCGAGCGAGCCACCTTCACAGAACTCCATTGCGATGGAGATTGTAGCCGTAGCTGGGTCAACAAACGCACCATAATACTTGCAAATATGGTCTGAAGCGCACTCCTTGTTGAATCCAAGCTCTCTGAGGATCTGCTTCTTGACATCGGGGTCCGGATTCGTAGTAATAACCTGTCAAGTGTCAGTGATCAGATAATCTAGCTAATGTTCAAAACCAGCTCACCTTAAGGGCAAAAACAGTGTTACCACCCTTGAGCTTGCATCTTGTGACCGCACCGCCAGCACCCTCACCAAGATTTCCAATTTCTACAATCCTCTTCTCCAAACTGGCGATTCTCCATCCCTCCTCATCAAGCTCATCCACGTCGAGAGTCCGGGCTTTCTCGAGACTTAGTTTGTCAAATGCCTCCAGTCCTTGCAGGCTTCCATCACGTTCCATAGACACTCCGCCTTCGCTTCTCTCGGAGTACATAGACCCCACAGCAGACACAGGATCCGGAGTACCTTGCGGTCTTGATACACCAATACCATACTGCGAAGCAAAAGACAGAGCTGAATATTGGGATCCTGCAGAAGTAGGATTGCTTGCCCGGCCATCGAGAGGACCGAAGCTGCCAGACCTTGAGTGAGCAGCACTGCTCTCACTTCCACCACCGGCTGATGGCTGCGTGGCGCATTGGGATCGAGGAAGTTGTTCATGGGGAGTGACTTGGCTGCCCATAGGAGTTGCGAGGTGCAATGTCGGCAGAGGGGGCCTCGAAGGGGCGGCTGCCTGTGCCCCCTGATTGCCTACGGCTTTGGCATTGGGTGAAGGAGGGATAGCAAGGCCGAGTCTGGGTGTACGAGCTCCACCACTTCTGGCGCCAGGAATGGCAGGTCGGAGGAGAGGAACAGGAGAGGGACCAGAGTTCTGTGTTGGGAGGGATATCGGAGTAGGAGCGGCGGGCTGTTGCTATATGTTGTGAGTGAGATATTCGAGACGGGAAAGAGTTTATGGAGAGCGTACGGGTTGTGAAGTTGAGTCGGAACTCTGAGGCTGTTTGTCGGCCATGTTTGGTGGTTGTGCTGGTTACACAGCTTCTTGATGGAGTACGTGTCAATGGCAGGTCTTCCTGAGAACCGATTAAAGGCGTAACTCCGGTCGTTTGACTAGAGTCTTCTCCCAAGAAGGGTTATATCAAGTGGTAGATGATCAGAAGAGTGGGAGGTGCGGAGTCAGGGTGGTCGAACGGCCAGCGTCGTTGTAAGTATGAATACAGATATACGAGTAATGTTGAAGCAATGGTAGCTTTACGATGATTGACGAATGTTCGACAAGAGCAGTAGCAGCGAGCGTTGATCGATTAATCAAGTTGCTAAGTTGAGAGTGAAATACGAATGTCGTCGTCAAAGAACCAAGCGAGGCAGCCGCAGAAGGAATAACAGCCCACGTAAAAGAGCGGGGAAAGGACGGTTGGCGTATGGATATGAGAAGTGTGCAGATTGTATTGGACGTCGGTATAAGATGGCCAAGGAAAGGTCGCAATAGCAAGCACACGGTGACAAAAAAAGGCGTGGCAACGAACGACACGTCGTCGAGTGAATCCAACAGGAGGAGAGAAGATGAGAAAAGACGTGAGAGCATATAAGAGGGCGAGAACAAGAGAAAAGGAAGTGTAAGCTGGGAATGGCGTCCACCACTGATGCATTGATTGGGTCGGGTCTGGG
>JABCJY010001962.1:0-41521 GCA_013184415.1 Fusarium concolor | reverse complement strand
TATCGGTAGCGGCGGTAAGGAAGGGTCGTCAGCGAGCGGGGCGGGGGGGCACGGGATTAGAAAAGTCGGGGCCGTTATTGGCTTGCGGGGTTGATTGAGGCTGGCTGGCAGTTTTCCACGGCTTCTACGTAGGTACCTAGTCAGCTTTTGAAGGATTAGGATGGGTGGAGGAGGAGTTGGCACAAAACTCGGAGCGGATTGATAAAATTTCAGAGGGTAATTCGGTCGCAATTGATAAAAATGTGTCGCCGAATCAATCTAGAAAAATCTCTGAGGTATTCCGAGGTTCTTTGAAGGGTCTCTGTTCTGGTTCGATGCGAGGGAAGCGAGGTCGGCAGTCGCCGGCGCAGCTCAGCTAAGACAATTGAGGAACTTTTCCAGTGGCAAGCTGATAGCGATTGGTAGATCTGATGGATACGGTGGGCATTGACGACCCTGATTGGCCGAGCCACGGACTTTCCGAACTTGACCGATCATGCCGTGTGCACATGCGCAAGAAGGAAAGGAATTCGCTGACGGGCTCAGTTATACCGACGCTCTCATTGGCAATTGCCGTTCTATCTAATAACTATGTAGTCCCCAGCCCAACGCCAACTCTTTATCATCCTTTACTCTCCCCAACCAACTTCCAGTCCTCCCCCATTCTCCTCCTTCAACCCTCTCGATACCCATTGTCTTGTTGTTTCTGATTTGTGTTGTTTTGTCCTATCGCCAGAACTCTCGTCATCCTTCCGGCCTGTCCCGCTATCACAAGGGCCCCCAGTTGACTTTTGAATTTTTGGCCACATTTCTGTCCGCTTCTGTTTCGCTTTGAAACCTCTGCTTTTCATCCTTTTTAAAAAAACAACGATTCTCTGTCCAAAACAACATCAATCGCATTCGCCATCATGTCTTTCTCCAGCCTCGTCCAAGATTTGAGCCTCCGCGACTCCAATGGCGCTCGTCGCCCTCAAATCCCCGGCCCCCGCTCATCAGTCTCGACCCTCGACGACCGAGCCTCGCATGTCTCACGTGCCATGTCCTATGCCAGCACCGCTGCTACCAGTGTTAGCATTTCTGGCGACATCTCAAGCCAGCTTCATGGGGGCTACTTTCATCCTCTGGCCCGCTCATGGCAGGCTGAGCGCCAGCTCACCAAGGTATTTGAGCCCTTAGTCACCAAGAGCGACATTTCTAACCTTGTACATGTAGTCCATGCTCATCTACCCTATTTTCGTTACCGATGGCGAAGGCGATATGATCCTCGTCCCTTCCCTTCCTGGCCAGCACCAGCTCAGCTGCGACAAGCTGATTCCTTTCCTCGAGCCTCTCGTTCACAAGGGCCTCCGCTCTGTCATGCTCTTCGGCGTTCCCATGCAAACCGGTACCAAAGATGCTTTGGGTACTGCCGCCGACGACCCCGAGGGTCCCGTCATCAAGGCCATTCAAATTATCCGCCGCCGTTTCCCTCAGCTTTTCATCTGCTGCGATGTCTGCCTTTGCGAGTACACTTCCCACGGCCATTGTGGTATTCTCCGTGATGATGGGAGCCTGAACAACCAGCTGTCTGTCGATCGTATCTCGGATGTTGCTATCGCCTATGCCAAGGCTGGCGCTCATTGTGTTGCCCCTTCAGACATGAACGATGGCCGCATTCGTGCTATCAAGCTCAAGCTGATCGAGGAGGGAATCGCCCACAAGACCGTGCTCATGTCCTACTCGGCCAAGTTTTCCGGATGCTTGTATGGCCCCTTCCGAGACGCTGCCGGCTCAGCACCTTCATTTGGTGACCGCAAGTGCTACCAGCTTCCTCCCGGTGGCCGTGGCCTTGCACGACGTGCCATCGTTCGAGATATCAATGAAGGAGCCGACATTATCATGGTGAAGCCTGCCAGCCAGTATCTTGATATTATCAGTGACGCCAAGGACTTGGGTAAGGATCTTCCCGTGGCCGCATACCAGGTCAGTGGCGAGTATGCCATGATCCATGCTGGAGCCAAGGCTGGTGTCTTTGACCTCAAGGCAATGGCCTTTGAGTCAACAGAGGGCATCCTTCGAGCTGGTGCTACCATCGTAGTCAGCTATTTCACCCCTGACTTCCTTGACTGGCTTGAGAACTAGACGCGAAAAATACCATATACGATAAAATGCGTTGATTTTACAGGCGTTGGAGGTGTTTTGGTCGAAAATTCGGACGGTTATATAAAGCCAAGGAGCAAGGGATCAGGTCACGTTTACATGAAAAGGCATTACATGAAGGATAAAGCATCGCTCGCTGATGATTAAGAAAGCATTTATACCAATATACACCACACGGTTGAGTCTCCATGACTGTATGTCATGCCACGTTCATGTTTGCCAAGATATGAGCTAATAATTCGAAAAGAATATGTGACAAGAAAAGTAGTCAAACTAGGGCATTGAAGGAACAATTTGGTGTGAATACGACCAAGCTTAGATCGTGTAGCTCGGTAGTTCATGTGAAGAAAATGTGGCGGGTCGTCGGATTCATCTTCCTACACCTCGAGCCAACTTCGGATGACAGGAACAAGATGGCATGCCACCTGTGCAATCAGCTGAGATGAAAGTTAATGGGAAGCTAAAGGGCTGAGTAGTGAAGCAAGCGTGATGGCGATAGTCATGTTGATCACAACACACACACCGAGCTCATTGACAGAACCAGGCAGGGTGAAGCATGCGAGAGTAGCAATTGCGGTACGAGATGGGGCTAGGGCAGGTCTATATGTTTTATGTTACGGATTCAAACTGATAGGCTATCTATGCTAAAAGTACACAGTGTGTCTAAGATATTCAGGCCAGATAGTGACCATCTGCTAGCCCCTATCACTTACATTGGAATTCTGGGTCCTGTTGTTTTTGTTGTCGTCAGCCATGATCTCGTGATGCGCTGTGTTAACGCTTTGAGCTTTCTAGCCCTTGGAGAAGAGCCCAGTTTTTCTCCACATGAAGCTGCCGCAGTCGTGTCAAGGGGGAACGAAAAGAAGGAGAAGCTTCACTGACTGTTTCGTATTGACGATTGAGATCGATCCCAGCGAAGAGCATCAGGATCGGGGTCAGGATGAACCAACAGATGAACCAACAACAGATCTGCCAAGTCTTGATCGGCTACGCATAAGATAAGCATCGTCGAGCTTTGCTGAGTTTATATAAGTTTCGATTTCTCTGTAAATGACATATGCAAGAAATTATGGCTATTTTACAGTTCAACATGGCGTTGTTTCTGAGTTACGCTTCACCGGGAATTTAGTCGAGCTGTAACGTCGGGAATACTACCTTGAGTATTGCCGACCAGTCGTGCCGTGTCAGAGGGCAGGCTGGAGTGCCGCAGAATTGCAAATGATAGATGATGATAATGATGGACCGAGTGATCATCAGAGCGGATTTCCCGCTTGCGTAACTGAAGATGCTTCCCAATGGCTTTGTCGTAAAGTGAAACCACTTAGCCGAGCCAAACAGTTAATATACACAAACACATTGAAGATATTGTAGTATTCAGGTGAGGCGATATTTGGTGCATATTGAGAGAGTTGGGGGGGGGGGAAGTGCGTACGCGCGTTCTCGAGGAGGCATCCCAGTATCTGGAACCCTACATGTTGGAAATAATTGGGCCAGGTGGGATCGTTTTGAGGCATCATGGATTGTGTGGTGGGTCTAAGTAAAGGGAGTTCCGATGGTCAGGGCCAAACAATGCGCATAGAGAGGGAGAATGGAGCCATCGATTGGGGTTGATTATCAGACAGCGTGTGGCATTAACGAAATTGGAAGCATTGAGAATATTTCTGGGTAGGTAGGTACCTTAGTCGTGCAGTGCAGTAGACGGAAATAACAACATGCGACGGTGCAGGTTTGCGTTTACAGGGGTAAAACCTTGGCTTTTTCTTAGCCAATGCTTATTATTCCGCCACCACCGGTACCTGAGCTGAGACCCCGGTTTTAAAATAGACGTCTCATTATGGCATGGATAGAACAGGGCATGTCATTCACTCATTCATGATTTGTGCTGTTTGTGATATAGGCCAGGTGTTTTAGTTACGTTTCTTTAAGCCACATTATCCACTCGTTGAATATCATAACAAGACAAAACCATAAGCTTTCACCTTGTGACAATTTTCTTTTATGCTTGAGACGATACTTGAGAAAAGTCGGTTATCGGCATCATATCAAGCACTGGTTATGCAATCATCTACCGTCTTTTGTTCCAAAACTCCACAGAGATGCTGCAGATCTCCATTCTGCATCCCTGACCCTGACTAGTATGAGGCTTGAATTGTCGAAGATCGGTAGGTAGGTGTGCAATGTGGGTGGTGGATATGCTGTATTATGGATGCCATACGTACCTATATGCTAGAGCGAAGCAGGGCGTTTCAAGGCAAATCAAGATATTGAAACACAACGCGTCTCCAGTGATTGGCGTTTGGTTCATGATATGGCGAGAGCTGATAGGTCGTATGTATTAATTCATGCCTTGGTAGGTGGAATTTTGCAGGCAATCTGGAGCTGGGGCTGGAGCTGCAGCTGCAGCTGCAAGTGTCTGTCACTTGTACAATACAGCAGTGACACTGTGAGATACTGTATAACATTGACTGCCACTCTCGACTTTATGTATACTGGGTAGGGCTTCTCTTTTTGTTTCCTTTTCCTCGTCGTCGTCGTCCTTTGTTCTCTCTACATAAACGGCCGCGCGTTGTTTCTCTCGGTGCTTGCTAAAACTACAAGAGATCCCCTGGTGGTCATCTCTTGGCATCTCTTGTCCTCGCCCTCATCCTCGTTTCCCTCCTCCACAGCTGATCTCTCGGCAAACACTCATCCAGATCTCCTCCAGTTTTGTTTTGTTTTGTTATTTTGCTTGTGACAAGACCAATTGGCCCAATTTACTGTCTTGTATCTATCATCGGTCCCTCGTTGTTCAGCTCTTTCCTTCGGTCACTTCCACCTCTTTCCTATATTGCGTCGCCGACCACTTCCTTCCTCAATTTCTGTCCTTTCTTTGCGCGACTCCTCACCAAAGCACTCCCTTTCCAGACATGAGTCGCCATTCTCATTCAATACACTCACTCTCTGATGAAGAGAAGATGGGATTGCTCGATAACAGGTCTGTCTCCGACGTTGACAGTGACAACGGTCGAGATGACCAAGACCATCACCATCGACCTCACTACGAGAAATGGGCTGGCTCCATTCTTGCTCCCGTTGACTACGTTCGATCAACACCATGGAGAGTCTACCTGGTTCGCTTTGCCTGGTTCTTCGTTCCTAGCTATCTTCAGGGGCGACATGCTCGGGAACAGATTCGACCAGCCAAGCTCGCTCCTACAGCTTATCTCGACGGCATGCGAGGAGTTGCCGCTCTTGTCGTATTATTCTGTCATTTCTTTTATCAAGCATTCGTCATCGCCAAAGGTTGGGGTTGTGATAATGCACACTACAACATTCTGAAGCTACCAATTATCCGATTGTGGTACCAGGGTCCTCCAGCTGTCTGTCTTTTCTTCGTTATTTCAGGATATGCTCTTTCCTACCGACCTCTCAAACTTATCCGTAGTCGAAACACCCAAGACTTTTCAACCACCATGAGCTCTCTAGTGTTTCGACGAGGTATTCGTCTCTACCTCCCTACGGCCATCTCCACCCTTATGATTGTTTCCTTTATCCGTTTGGGTGTCTACGAACGAACACGAGAGTTTGCCATGGACCGTACTTTCATGAGGAATGTCAGAGAACCTCATCCTTCGCGACTTACAACAAATTACGCTCAGTTCGCAGATTGGGCAAAGGATATGTTTAAGTTCGTTCACGTTTTCGGCTGGAAGACTCACGGCGGAAGTACCAGTAAGTCAAGTCAACCGTGTGAGTAGGCTCTGCTAATCATCTGCCAAGACTACGACCAACATCTGTGGACGATCCCTGTTGAGTTTCGTTGCTCATTGTACCTTTTCCTCACCCTGATGGCCACTGCTCGACTTCGAACTCTGTACCGATTCATCACAGTTGCCGGCATCATGCTCTTCACCTACAGAAACTCACGTTGGGAGTTCCTGATGTTCCTTTGTGGCATGGCCCTTGCCGAGATTGATCTCATCCGTGGCGCTCACGTCTCGCCTCCTGCTCTCCCAATCGAAGAGAAGACGAAATCCACTCACCCCCGCTGGTACCAAAGCGCATTCTGGGCCATGGTCAGCATCGCAAGTCTTTACCTCATGAGTCAGCCCGATGAAGGGGGTGATAGAACACCAGGATGGATATACCTCACTTCGTTAATTCCTAAGTGGTGGGCGGCTGAGAAGTATAGATATTGGCAGTGTACGGGTGCTGTTATGTTTGTCCTCGCGGTGAGCCGCTCGGCCAACTGGCAGCGTGTCTTCAACTCAGCTTTCGTGCAGTACCTCGGCAAAATTTCCTATGCCTTGTATCTTATGCATGGACCCATCATTCATGCAATTGGATACCACTTCGAAAAATGGGCTTATGGTGTGACAGGCATTGAAGGACATCGTTTCACTGCCGGCTTTGTCCTGAGCTCGTTTTTCGTGATCCCAACTATCTTTTGGTGGGCTGATATCTTCTGGCGGGCTGTCGACATTCCCACGGTCAAATTTGCCAAATGGTGGGAGAACAAGCTCATAGTCAAATCAGACTAGAGATTATGGCACCAAAAGAAAACTGATTCGTGATATTTGGCGTTTGAGAGTTAACATCTCAGGGGTTGGGTCTACTGAGGCTGGTCTTCACAGCGAAGACCCATTGCATGGCGTTCAGGTGGTTGATTTCTACTACACAGGAGACAGAAGCGACTTCATTTTGCTACCAAGAGAGGCCTACAAAATTTCATGTTTTTGTGGTCTCCGGACCGCATACACAATTGCTAGAACGGTCATATATTAAAAGAACTGTTAAATATTCTCGAAGGTCGACGTATAAGCGTAAAAGAGATGAATAAAAAGAATATAACTTACACATCAAACTTGGTATCTTGCATATCTATGTCCAAATAGTCCCCTGAACTCTGCTGTCTGGGATGTCTAGTAATATGGTGCAAGTCGTCTAGTTATCATTGAGTCTTACATAAACCTGCTTTCCTGCTATCCAGGTCTCTTTTACTCGGAGCGTCCGCAAATCTTCTATATCATAAGACTCGATAGGCTTATCAAGAACCACCCAGTCAGCCAAAGCCCCTTCACGGATAATACCAGCGCGGCCATCGAGAAAGGCGCCATAAGCAGGTGCTCCAGTAAATCCCCATATGGCTTCATCCAAGCTCAATGCCTCCTTTGTGTGCCAGCCATCAGGGCTGTCGTCGGTTCCGCGACCAGTATGCGGGCTACGGCGGGTTACGGCGGCGTAGATACCTTGGAAGGGATTGGGAGGTTCGACTGGAAAATCACTGCCCAGAATAGGGCGAGCGGGGAGGACAGAATGCATGCGGTAGGCGGAGGATGAGAGGCGATCTTTTCCGAGGCGAGAAAGGGCGTACTTCATGTCTGATGTTGCGTGGGTGGGCTGGATGGAAGGGATGATACCGAGGGAGAGAATACGGCTTTGGTCGTCTGGGTGGATGATCTGAGCATGTTCGATTCGGAAGCGGTGACGAGCCTGACAAGCAGCACGAGCTTCAATCTGATCCTGGGGCTCATTTGTAGATTGACCTGATGTTGAAGGGGATGCGCCCTGAACAGTCGCCTCATTTAGGCACTGATGGACGAGAGCCGCCTCAAGGGCATCAATAGCATTTCGATTGGCGAGATCACCGATAGCATGAATGTTTACCTGGTAGCCGTCGGCAGCCCAACGTTGGGTCACGTCAGTGAGGGCAGATGCGTTGATAAGGAGTGAGCCTGACGTCCAGGGGTGGTCTGAGTACGGATCGAGCATGGCACTGCCCCAGCTTCCGAGGGCACCGTCTATCCGAAGTTAGTGATAAGTAAGGCTACAATATTTTAAATACATGCCTGCGAATAGTTTGACACTCTGAACTGAAAAGCGGTCGTCGTCTCGTCCGAACTTGACAGCCACCTCTGGACAGTACGAGTTTCGGAGAGGGCACTCCAGCATAGCATACACACGAAGAGTCCAGTCATCGCCTGACGAAAGCTCGTTGTAAAGACTTAGAGTATCTGGGGTTGCCCCAGCATCGTGCATGCCGACGAGACCAACTTCGTTAAGGCGTTTCATGGCAGTCTTGACTGTTCGAGCCTTGAAGTCCCGGCCTGGTTGTGGCCAAATGGACATCACCAGTTCCATGGCATTGTCACAGAAGACCCCCAGGCCAGGTTCCCGAATGATTTCACCTCCTGGAATCACCTTGGGGAGATCTGGCGGGAGAAGATCTAGAACAGGCTGAGACACCCAAGTACAGTGGACATCAATGCGGTCAAGCATGAGATAGATGTTGCTAAGTTCTGGATCCTGGGCAATATCGGCCTATAGAACTGATGAGTATACAACGATGGACTATTGTGTAAAGATACTTACAGCTGTGGGCATGCGCCCAAAGAATGTCTGATCCCATCCAACACCACGAACCCAATTATCCTTTGATCCAGCTCCAGGGTTCGCAGTAATGTAGTCCTTGATCCTAGTCCGCACCTCCTCGAGAGTCTGTGCACCAAACAAGTCAACAGAATGTAGGAACTCCCCATACTGAAGCAAGTGACCATGTCCATCCCATAGTCCTGGAATCACATAACCATCTATGGTTGTCTGATCCGCATCTCTTGGGCCGACAGCTGTAAAGACACCATTTGAAACAGTGAAGCATTGAGCTTCAGCCTGGTCGTAGTCGTGTGTCCGGACGGAATTGTAACAGTATGTAACTGAACTCTCCTCATCTGAAGTTGTGAGTGGCTGTTGAAGGTGGTATGCGACTGCGAAGGCAACGACTATGATGGGGAGGACAAGGCCCCATCTCATCAAAGGGCCTGGAACAGCCATTGTCGACCACTGTTTGAGTTAAAGATTTCGTATTTTACTTGATGAGAAATCAGTGTAGAGCGAAGTAATACATTATTTTTTTCAAAAGAAGTGTTGATAAATTGTTGAGACGATATCGGAGTTATGATTTGATGCTGCATGGTGTGCATGTTATCGATAAGAATTTGGGATTTTAGGTGGGGTATACAGATGTGGTCATTCACACTTGTAAGTTCACTTAGCTATTGTACAAACAATTATTAATGTTTTTTTTTTCTCTTTCTCCTCTTCTCCTGTACAAGCATATCGTTAAGTTATTATATATGAAGCGATTTCCCCCGTTACCTGAGCTAGGGATCCATGTAGCGTTGTTGGTTGTCCCAGGCCTTAGCTACCCCGGAGTCTTATCTCTCCACATCAGTTCATACCTTACTTGGACTCCAGTCGTAGGGCTTCTTAAATATCTCCTAACTAAATGAGTGCAATATCAAGTGATATAAGTCACTAGGAATTGCCAGTAGTCTCAAGGTGGTGAAAGGGAACGTCGGGTTACTGGCTCTTACACACCGAGTTTCTCGAACCTCGTCGTGATATACAGAGGAACCATCAGTCCACGATGGCTGGTAACTTACGATTAATAGGCCGAAACTGACAAAGGACCACAGAGCCTAATGCTCTGAGTATTTGCTTGAATTAGGCTCAAAAGGATTGCATACCTGCCAGCCACTGTCATCGAGTGTCAGCTTCGATCATTCGGTAAGCTTGTTTCCTCTCATTCACTGCAACTGCCACCTCAACAACAACAATCAACAATCAAAACCCTTACCTTTGCTTTTTAACCAAAAATAAAAGAAACGAAAACAAAAATATATCGAAATCATGGCTCTCTCACGAGTTGACTTGGAGGCCCTCACGGCGATCCACGTCCGAGAGCCTATCCCACCTGAGACCCTCGCGTCAGCTATCAACTCCAAGCCTTTTATCCCTACCCGATCAATCGTCAACATCCGCGATATTGGAGCTGTTCCCGGCAGCGCTATCCTTCCTGGGCGTATCTTCCGCTCTGGAATGCTCGATACCGCAAGCGCCGACCCCGAAGCCATCTCTTGGCTCGCTTCCAATGTCAAGACCGTCTTTGATCTACGCAGCAAGGAGGAGCGCGCTGCGTATCCAAGCCCCAAGATTCCAGGAGTCAAGTTTATCTTCCACGAGCGTGTTGCTGAATATCCTCAACCCACCCCTGCCGACTTTGCCGTTAATGATGGCAAAACTGCTTGGAGAGCGCAGCTATTGGCTGTTGTTGCGGCGTACAAGCCTTCTATTCGGGCAGTCCTTGAGCACGTCAGGGATAAACCCAACGAACCTTTTCTATTTCACTGCACTGGTAAGAAAGAAAGCCTGTTGTTTTAAAAGTTGGAATACTTGTCTAATTACCTGTTTTTTTCAATAGCTGGCCGTGACCGCACTGGCGTCATGGCAGGCCTCCTCCAGACCCTCGCCGGCACAAAGCAGAAGGACGTCATCCTCGACTACATGCTGTCACGGATCGGGACTGAGCCAGCACGTGAGCGTCTGATCGCGTTCGTCAAGGCAAACATTGACATGGAGGACACTGAAGAGCCTGGCTTTTGGAACATGGTTAGTCTTCGCCCGAGCTTTTGGAAGGCTTTTGTTGAGGGTGTCGATGCTGAGTATGGGGGGTGGGATGCCTACGTGAAGGGTCTGGGCTTTTCTGCTGAGGATTTACAAACGATCAAGAAGAACTTGAGGGCTTAAGATGGTCGATGCCTCGGAGAGGGTTAGGTAAGATGGCTTTGGAAATGGTTGAGTTGGCTATTTCATTGGAAAATATCATGACGACTTGTATACAACAAGCGGAGGCAGCTCTTGAATACCAACCAGAAATCTTGACTCTACAGAAAATGACGCCCAACGTTTAATATTATCTTCTGACCTTGTCCTGGCTGATTCTCCTATTTCGATTTCGCCCATCGACATTTCATCTGTACATCGCACCGTAATGAACAAGGCCCATTAATGGTAATATGAATCATAATAGTTACCTACATAGGTACCTGAGTACCTCTACCTATCCTGTTATCCCTCTTTTAGTGAGTGTCGGGTCCATCTCCAAATCCTCCAGCCCTATGACATCACCCCCACGGTCCCCTGTTTTAGAACCCGTGGACCCTGCGTCTTTACAAGGGCCCATTACCCATCCGCCAATTATCTTTCCGTTCTATCCCACCTAGTGACGTTTCAGTGCACCTCTAAACGTCAATTCCGCCACTGCAGACCAAGAGCCGATTCGTTCTCTTCAATTATTTCCAAGTTTCTGTCTTCGTTCGGGGTCTTGTGGTGTTTTCTCTCTTTCAGGGTCCAATATCAAACCAGAAATAATTCTCTTGATCTGCAGACACTCAACACTGCTGATCAAGTTTCCCTGTGCATTTCATCAGTGATCGTAATAGGTGATGCAATATGGTCTTGGCGAAGATGTTTGCTATGATCAAGTTTACCTATACAGAGATCCGAATATGTAAGCTATATAATATGCCTTCGGAGCCACTCTAAAGTTGAATATCAGAACCATCAATACAACACAAGCCACATAAACACAAACACAATACCACCTTGCAGATTGCAACTTGCACACTAAATATATCCCTACCCATTTCTCTATATAACGAATCAAACAACATGCCTCTTACACGAACACACCGTCACTCGGCTCCCCGTCGCTCTGTTTTCAGCACTCGCCGCCGTGCTCCGGCCCGCACTCATCATACCACAACCACTACCACCACTACTACTACAAAGCCTCGTCGCCGTGGTATGTTTGGCGGTGGCGCAGGTCGACGAGCCCATGCCACTACCACTGCCCCTGTCCACCATCACCAGCGCCGACCCTCTATGAAGGACAAAGTCAGCGGTGCTCTCCTCAAGCTTAAGGGCAGCCTGACTCGCCGCCCTGGTGTCAAGGTATTTTTACTTTCAACACAATCCATTCTACATCAATCAGGTGCTAACTCTCATAGGCTGCTGGAACTCGACGCATGCATGGTACTGATGGCCGTGGTGCTCGTCACCGCCGCTACTAGGCATCTTCGACAATCCGGTATGACACTTGAGCACTTATAGAGTGAGGATGCAGAAAACCTGACGTCCTCATGGATAGACGGATTAAGGACAATTGGCTTATAAAACATATGTATGATTACGATAGCGTTGATACCATTTAGGAGGCGTTGAGAGAATAATTGTACGATACTATACCACTACAAAAGAATTTAAATCGTGCCCTGTCCAGCGACTTATCTATCTCATTTGTAGTCAACCCCGACCACACCATCCCTGACCCTGCTTCTGTCTCAAGTACGCACAAAATAATATCCCTTGCCCTTGCCCTTGCCCTTGTTCTTGTGTTTGCCTATAGTTACTATTCATATCCTTGGTTTCATAAACTTCCATCACAGTTTCCCGCGATTGCATCAATATCGTAACCTAGAAGTCAACACGGCGACGGTATACAGTAAACAAATCAATGTAGTTCATCCACATCAGAAGGTGAAACACCTGGGGGCCGATAAGGAGGCGCCAACCGTATATCCTTATGCAGCTTGGTTGGTCTCTGCAGTGTGTAAGGGCTTCGTACCAAGCGAAGCATTGATGCTGAAGAACCCCGACGATGATGAGCGCCGCCACGTCCTACCTCTGCCAGCTCGTCAATATTGGTGATGGACAAACGAGTCAAGCTCAGCCTCTTCCTTTCGTATGCCTTAACCAAAGGGCTGGCATCCATACCGCCCGGGGCGAGTTCATCCATATCATGCGTGGCAGTCTCGGTGACATGCAAATGGGTGTACTGTTGAAATTGGATCTCCAATTTTTCCAGTGCTTCCTTACTGGGTGATGGGTGCTTCTTCATCCTGTTAGAGCCGACGGTCACCATTTCCCCAGCCTCTCTTTCCCAAGCTTGTCGAGCTTGAGTGACCGAATCAATTAACAACCCTTTGCCGCCAGGATCCACAAGCGTATATCTTGGGTGGCGACTCTGAACTGATCGTTCTCTTTCAGATGTCGATAAAAAACTCAACTTCTCACTAAATCGCCTGTGCGGAAGATCCATTGATCTAGCTTCAGAGCTGCTTTCGCTGCTAGGGGTCGAGGGTCGCTCAACTCGAATCCGAGGCGTCGAAGATCCAACTGGCGTACTGTTCAAGAACCTATCTTCAATGTTGTTGTCAAATCCCTTCTCGGACTCAAATGGATTGCGCGGTAGAGGTGACGGAGTCCTTGCCCTATCGTTCACACCCTTCTTCAATCGACTTTCGAAAATTGTTGGACTGCGCCTGTCACCACGCTCAGAGAACGGATCTTCAATAGACTTTCCGTTTCTCAGCGACTTCCCGTCATCCGCCAATGGTTTTCTGTTTACCCGGCCTCCGACAATTTGCTGAACTTTGCTTTTGTTGAGATTATCCCCTTCGTTTAGGCGGAGTTCAATATTGCTGATCGGAGACAAGTTCTCTGGCGAGACTCGCCAAGGAGGTGTAAGAACAATGCCTTCTCGAATCGACCTTTCGCTTTCTTCACCGCCTCGAGGCGGATTAGTTGGAGCCTCTTTCTCTTCTTGGACTGAGGCCTTCGGATGAAACCGGTCCCATGCATTCGAAACTTTGGCACGCACTTTTGATGGCACCATACGGGTAAGCCTTGAGCTCGAGGGATTGACCCGTGGTGGTGACGGCTTAAGGGCATTAGTCGCGGCTAGCATAGCGACCAGTTTCCCACTGATTTCTTCGCCACTCGCAGACTCCTTTTGGATGGCGAGAATATGAGGCTCTTCCGTGACATGGTTTCTAGCATTTTTGTCAACTGCACCGGGCGGCATAGGCGTTGAAACTGCCACGTTGTTCGTGGGGCGAAACTTCAGAGGGTCCAAAGACAGTGACCTAGCTGGCCCGTGACGTCGTTGCAAACTTGAACTTGTCCGCCTTTTTAATATGTTCCGGCGTATTCCAGTGGTGGCAGCTCGCCTAGGGAGTCTGCCCGGGCTCTTTCGTGGCGAAAGCCTGACAGCTCGCGAGCTATGAGTGTATCTATCAGATGGCTTGGGTGGTGTTTTGACTGGCGAAGGAAGGTCCAATGGCGAAATTCCCCGACTACCACTATTCGAGAACGAAATTCGTGGGGTTGTGGCGCTGCGCTTTTTGGGAGACGAATTCTCTTCACCGTTTGATAGGCGCTCATGGGCGGAATCGTCAAGCAACCAGCTTGCCATTTCTTCCATGGTAAGTGGATCGACCACTGCTCTCTGCTGAGGGATTCGCTTTGGGGTATTGCTAGCACTTGGCTTTGACACTATGCGACAGTTAGTGAGCTGATATCAGCGAGAGCAAGAGGAAGAACAATATACTCAAGTGGTTAGAGAGTGTTGGCTTAGCTATGCTTCTTTGGCGGCGTGATCCCAGAGTTCTTAGAATATTCCTATTTCTTCTTTTCCCATATGTGATGGTAGTTGACATCTCAAATAGCTAAACCACAATAAGGACGTAGATGATGTGATTGAGTGGTTTTGCTAAGTGGTGAGTTGTGAAATGAATGACTGCAGTTGATTCAGTGAGCCTGTCGAGAGCGAAGCAAAACTGGGACCTTCGCGGGTGGACGAAGATCGGCGAATACAGTTAGCCCCCTGGTACATAGGGCTAAGGTCCTTTATCAGTATTAGATCATCAGAGTAGCCTCATCTCTCAACCAAAAGGGACTCGTTAAGTCCAAGTATGGGAGACGTGGTGATGAAGAATACCTAGGTAGGGTTGTGAAGTTTGGCTGTGGAAGAAAGGGGATGGAAAGAGGGAAAGGAAGGAACTTGCTCATATGTAACGGATGATGTTTTTCAATTATAAGGCAGGCAGCGCGACAGGCGGTTTCCTAGAAAGTTTTGAGGAAGGCAGTGGGACTGCGATGCTGCGATATCGGGCGAAATTTGAAATCACTGCTTGTCAGTGCCAAGGATGGTTTCAGCAGACTCTCTTGTACTAAACAAAGAGCACATTGCTCCGTAATGAACCTGCTTATAAAGACTTCGACCAACGACTTACACCCCTCAATTGCCTCAACAGCCATCTGCAGCACAAGCACACGATTGCCGTCCTATCTCTAGAGCCAGAGCACTATGGCGCCTCTTCGCTCTGTTCTGAACATAGATCCAATATTAGTACCATCATGTAAGGTTGTACTACATATTGTGTTCCAGATGCGACTCGTCCATAGTGACTCAGAGCCATACTTTCTTCCCCTGACTTATATCAAGCGACTCGGCAAGACAGAAGTGTTTAGGAGCCAGACAAAATACGACAATGACTCTGTCATGGTAGGCCTCCGAAGCATGTAAGGCGTACTGGTTTCTGATGTATTCAAATTGAAAAGGGTTCGATAACTCTAAATACGAACTTTTTTCTTTTCGAAGTAGTCCTCTTTATCGTCGTAACTCTGCCTCTGGTAATTAACGAGGGAAACTGCAAAACACCAATGACTATGTATAAGAGTTAAGGTCAGAGATAATACCAATGAGGGTTTCGCAATTAGTAAATTGTAGCTTGAGACAATCCCCGTGCATCCTCTGCTCGTGCAACTCGGTAACCTCATCCTGAAGACACGGCCTGAGACTTCTAATGGGGGCTTCGAGAATATGGATCCATCGGCAGGGTTTTTGAAAATCGATAGGTTTCTTCATTACTATACAAATTATTGTTTCGAAATGCATCATTGACCTTGAAAATTGTTTTATCTCCAGGAAATAAATAGTTACTGTACTCGATCGATATCAACTTGTCGTCGATGAAAAAGCACGTGATAGTCACACAGCCACGACTACCGGATATTTGTGGCTTGTTAACGGCCTAGGTCGTGGCGCCATTTTGCATCATCGTGAGTCCAAAAGTCCAGAAATTTCCCGCTCGAACGACGGGCCACCTGTTACCGAACCAGTTTAAGGGGACGACAAGGAAACACAGTTACGGTTTGCAAGTACAATCCCGAGAGTCACGATGCTTTGATTATGGATCTGGATAGTTTCCTGTATCTTGAATTCCTCTAACGACGCATTAAGTCCGAAAGCTCCGATTAGTTACGAATAATTATCGCCTCTTATCCGCTCCGACCCATCACGAAGTTTTTCAACAACACCTTATTTGATCGCGACCCTCCGCTGGGAAAGAATTGACTTATTCATGCGGCTAAAAAACCCCTCGTTTACTTGGAAACATGTTAAGACAGCAAGTTCGCGGCGTGCGTGCGCCTCTCCGGGCTTTCAGCCAGGCATCTCAACAGGCAGCCTGGAATGGCACATGGAGAAGGCTCTTTACGTCACAGACGCAAAACAAGACCTCGCATCAGCTCTGGAGATGGAGGACTTTGCCTTGGGAGAGTATGATGGCCAGGCTAAGGAGCGCCCGCTTCGGGTCCGGTTCTGTGACGACACCAGGCACGCTCCAGGGCGTGTTGAGGCGTGGATTTCGATTCACCACAAAGCGTAGGACAAACAAGGGGCCGACCGTTGCCCAAACCCAAGAGGCAAAGGGCCTCACCGCCAGGCTCAAGAAACTCACAAAAGAGTATGGCTGGGTGACCGTTGGCGTTTACCTTGGGCTGAGCGTTCTGGACTTCCCCTTCTGCTTCCTGTTTGTTCGGATGGTAGGAGCTGAGAAGATCGGTAAGATATTGCCGCGGCCTTACCCAAATCCGTCAACGAAACTATGCGGGCCTTTGTTCTCAGAGGGGTTGCTAACGTGTGTCGCGGCTGGGATTAGGTGAAGTCGAGCATCGTGTCATGTCGACAATCAAGCAGATGATACCCGATACCGTTCGGGAGGCCTGGCACACCTACTGGCAGTCGTTCAGGAAGGCAGAGGCGAGAGCCCTTGGCGATGATGATATCAGCGACAAAATGGAGATGGCTACATGGGGTGTCGAGAAGGCCGAGGAACGCAATCGCGCCGATGCTAGTGAGTTCTATCATTGGTTTTTGCCCCTGTGCGCGTAGAGAGGATGTTCCCAATCGCTCCAAATCACTTATGATGTGTGGGGGATGAGAGAGCGCTTGACCAGTCGGTGAGAAAGGCTAACGACTCAATCTCTGCGACAGGCTTAGCAACACAATTGGCGCTGGCGTACGCCATTCACAAGAGCTTCATCTTCATACGAGTGCCGTTAACGGCCGCCGTAACGCCAAAGGTTGTCAAGGTGCTTCGATCATGGGGCTATCAGATCGGAAAGAAGAAGGCTTAGCTGGTTTGAGACGGTATCATGACGATTCGAGACTGGAAGTCAACCAAGCCTCCAAGATTAGAAACGTTCCATTTCTGAAACGCCTGCTTGGAGTGCAAGCCACTCACGGTATTTGTATAATTAGTGTAGTAGTTGGTGCTGGAGTTGGGCTCATTGATAGATAGATTTGACTGTATAGTACAATACCTAGCCTCTGAAGAACTCATGTGGCCATCGTTTCTCAAGGCTGAATCACAACGGATGAAACAACTGGGCATCGGGTAGATCGAGCAAAATCGGCGGCACCGAGCCAGTGATCAGCCAGGAGAACTACCGTTGTTGGACGTGTATTCAGGAACTGGCTACGGATGGGCATAAGCCATCAAACTCTAACCAAAGGCGTCAAATAGGATGACCCAAATCACACAATGTGAAATAGGCGAGAAGAAGCCTGGGCTTTTAATAATGAAAATGAGCTTGTCATCCTGAGAAGGATAGTGCGCCGATAGGTCTGCATCCGCAACGTTTTACACAACGCCATGCACTCCCTGAGGCTTGTTTGAGGTTCTCTTTCTCAAGATAGCGGCTGAAGCTCCAGAACGGGCCTCGAACCGCCAAGAAATGACGAGGCAGGGGGGCAAATAGTGGACGACGTGAAAAAAAAGAAGGCGACTAGAAGATCTGGAAGGGCCGTTAGTTGTGGATTTGGCCGCCTGTCTCAACCATGTTTGACCCGCGCGCGATATACGATTCAGGCGACAGAGTAAGTTTCGTTTGCCCTGGCCAATGTCATAGCGAAGACCGAGCAAAGAGCGAAAGGATCCTCGTGATTTCGGGGCTCTGGAAAAGACTGGAAAGAAACCCGTTCGAAGGATGTGGGGACCTACGATGGTGCCAAAGTAAAAAGATCCTTTTGTCTCTGTGTATCCGTAACTGGGGCTAGTCCGGACGCTTATGTTTCCGTTAATCCATCCATGCATGACAGGCCAGGTCAGGGCAAGTCAAGCCAAGTCAAGTCAGGGTTCAAGTTCAAGGTTCAGGCAACGTTAGCCCCCTTGCAGTAATCAGAGAATTGGGGCAGGCTTTAGTGACCGGGAATAAGGGTTGGAGATTGTTTCGAGTGCCTGATTTTTTCCCTATTTTGATGGACGCTCGACGGTGGAGACAGACCAGGATTGGACTTATTCCGTGGTTGTCGATGAGATGCATGGAGTATTGAGCATTGACCAGTTTGGCGTTGAGTTTGGTCGAGAACAATCTGACCTTTTTACAGGTTCACTAGAATCAATCGCCTTCCATGATAGGCACGACATACGCACACAACTGACGTACCTACGCACCACAGTACCTGCTTAGGTACAGTATCTAAGTTACACATAATCGACACCAAAAGAGCGGCTCCGAGGAGCGGGCCAAGGGGTGTGAGCCGCTCCTAGAAATCTATGTACGGTAGTAGACGCACGCGAGTCGGTATTTCACGATTCACGATTCAAACCTTGACTTGGTCTTTGGTGTTTCTTTCTTGTTTTCCCCCCTCATCCTTTGTTGCTTTTTGTTCAAGGCTTGAACCCTGAAACCTAGACAAACCGTTGAGATGCACGGTGGGCTTATTGTGACAACCAAAGATGGTAATCAATTCGCCGCACCCAAGACATACCAACGGTCTGCGGTAAGATAAAAACCCAAAAGTTGACAGAGTACCTATGTATGTACCAAGCAAGCTAGCTACATGACAATCATCTGGACCGTGATTGCCCCTGTCAGGGTCCCTTGCAATGATCAACCCAACGGCTCAAACAAAACGTGGAGCATCCAGTTCACGTACTACGTAGTAAAGGCTTAGCAAGCAAACATGGAGTCAAGGAATCCAGCAAAGCAGGGAGAACAATTGGTGCTTGAGAATAGAGTTTGGCGATGAAGCAGCGGTGGATACACCTAAGACAGTAGCGGACGGTCCGTGGAAATTGCAAGACATGGCGAGTGGAACTCAACATTATGGGAATCAATAGTGACAAACCTTACAATCCTAATGTTGGCAGAAACTGAAAAGAGCGTCTGGCTCAACCATCAGGCGGCGGTTTAAAGTACAGACCATGCCATGTGGGAAAACGCAGCCCCTATTTAGGTACTAAGCCAAGCTACTAGCCGACCGCTGTAACATCGCCAGTTATGGGATATGATGTGATATAAAAATCAAGCTGGAGATGAGAGGCCAGAGTGTCCTATTGGCCTTCTGATTCGTGACTTTGCCGCTTCATCACACGGGAATCTTATGTAGTTGACCCGGCGCATAGCTCGCCAATTCTCTTCTGCTTTACGACGCATGTAGGGCAAGGCTAACAGTGGATAGCCATAGCTCTGGAGCTTCAGGGTTGGCATCGACAATCGCATGGGTCATGATCCCCCACATGTTTTTCGGAACAAAGAGATCTGGAAGTGGAATTGGAGCGGAACAGCTTGTGGACCATCGCGGAAGAGGGCCGAGCAAACATTCAAATGCTTCGGCATAGAATTCATAAATGGCGAGTGTGTATGTATTCATTTAGAACTTGTAACAACGCGTTGGTGTTGTGATATTGCCAATATTAAACCGGTGAGATAAAAAAAATTTAAAAAAATTTAAAAAAAATTAAAAAAAGACAAGACAAGGCAAACAAATGGCCACCGTTAATCCTATCAAGGGTCACAGGACACACTGATGACGATATTGAGAGAGGCTGCTGCAACCTCGGGGAGAAATGGAAATGAGACTGGGAATAATAGTGTCACTCAGTGTGTCACTGATCTCTCTCTACCTTAGCTTAATGTCTTGGCGGGGATCCGAATTTGGCGCCGTGCTGAGAATCACAATCACGGGCACACACATCCTCAACTCTAATAGTCTCTGCACATGCCCAATAGTCGTGAACGGAGCGTGTCTAGCGGCACAACAATAGAATAGGGGCGGATACAGCAAACTTGTTGGGCATTAAACTTTGCCTTATCAAAAAGCCAGAACAGCTGCAAAGATCTGTGTCTTCAGATGGAGTCATAAAGTCAAAATTTGGGCCCGAAAAAGGTACCAGCTCGGCCAGAGCCTAAAGAACAGGCGGTAAGTTAGGTCGGGGGTCTTTTGAAAAATCTAGGCTGTCGATGATGCCTTTAGTTTGTTCGTTAGACCTGCTGACGACAGCCCAAGGCAACTCGGCTGAGCGGGATTCTCGTGAGATATAGCGGAATCTGTATCTAAGTCAACACGGCGTGTTTATTGCTTGGGTGATATGACGATCTGAGGCAGGGCTGACTCAATGGGACGTCCGCCAAGGCACAAAAGCTGGGTAGCCAAATTACCACAGAGAAATATAGTTCAGGATAGCAACAGACTAGGCAAGCAATCACCCCTATCGTCAAAGACAAGCGCGTGACAGAGGCGCGAAGCAGTTGTGTGCCTTACCACAAGTGCGTGCAAGAATAGTCGGTGAGAGATTTATGATGGTAGACCACCACATGTAGCCCAAATTTGTGTTATTGTCAAGCAGAAGAAACAATCCATAAGACAGGCAAACACACTCTAGGCCGAGGTTGGCGGAGGCCCAGAGGATTAGAGTTTTAGGCGAAGTTCTCATCCTGAGAAATAAAACCATATCATGGGTCCGAGGCGCATGTATGTATGATATCCGGGTCGGGTGGAGAAAGACGGAGATGGTGGGTCGTGAAAAGCGGAGGCCCGGCACAAGCAAAGTTCTATGTAAGTTTGCATCTCGGCTCGTCAATACGCTTCCCAAGCTTTCCAATGTCAGAGTAGGTATCCGTACGGTACGGATATTCCTGTAGTCGTGCAGGCTAAAAGCTTGACCAGGGGGGAAGAACACGCGCGAAGCATAGAGTTTATGCTGTGCCAAAAACCTGCAACCCGCATGCTGCAACCCAACCGTCGGCCAAAGCGTTAATTTGTTAAAAAGTTAAGTTGTATGAACCCTATTTTCGAACCAAGATGCAGATTTTTGGATTTTTCTTGGGTGGGGGATTTAAAAGTGAATGGCGGGAACAAAAGGCCGGTGGTCATTTTGAGCGACTTGCTGCCTGCCTGCCTGCCTGCCTGCATGCACATGCATGTAATTGTGCTGTCTCAAGCCTGCAGGATGATGGCGTGGGGATTGTTGCATTGCATTTCCGGTGCATCGCCGTCAAGCTGCCAAATGCTATGCCGTGATTGGTGCCAGGATGGCTGTCAACGGTGCGTCTAGGGTATCCATCAGATTTGGCGTGATGTCATGATATTATGCCAACAGCAACAACACTGAAATAATTATACTAAACTTCCAATATTTTAGGTAAAAAGATGAAAGTCTTTCTTTGGGTTTCTCGATTTTCATTGGTCCCAAGAGCCCGAACTCTCGATGGCCGAGGAATGGAATCGACAGGGACCAAAGCCAAAGAATTGGGCTATGGCTTGATTTGGGAGGTAGGGAGAAGCTTGATGTCAATACTAGAAAGAATCCAGAAGCATAGTGGGTATAAGGGTCGTCCTCAGTGACGCCAGGTCGATGGCGCCGTTGACCAGCGCGCCAAGAGCCTGGAGCAACTCCAACACTGGACGCGTAGGGCTGGTTGTCTTGAATGGAGCTGGAGATCTCAGAGAATGGAAACAGGCGGTTTTAGGGGACTGGATAGGATTGAGTCTGCGAGAGGACTTCTGGCGCCAGGTTTTCACGAGATCAGATAACAAGTAGGTACTGACTTACAATAGGTAGCTTAATGAAAAAAGCTAATCCACGCCTCTGATTTCTTGTTCAAAACCTAACGAGTCCACGGCCTTCACCGCATTTTTGGATAGACAAGAACGACGTAATTGTTTTCTAAAGTTAATAAAAGCTACGGCTAACACACTTCATCATCACAAGAGTATAAGACGGAGGGTCGGGATTCAGAAGTAGCTGGTCGACCTACCTACCTAAGCACACAAAAGCCCTGTACTAAAGTCTATCATGCTCAACAGGACAACTACTGTTCCGCTAGCATTGCTCTTTTAGGCTATTTGGCAGTTGTGATGTACTTACTGCTTGCCGCAGGATGGGGCAAAAAGTCATGTACCTGCCTGATTCTTGCCTACCAATCGAGTAAGCGCCACTGGGCTCCTAGGTACTAAACACCCCACGGGGGGCTTTCTCTTTTAGGTATCACCAAGACGAAGCACAAACAAAAAGTAACGGGGACATAACACATCAAAAAACAAGAATGAGAAAGCATGAACAGACCGGAGACAGCATTCGGCATCGCTTGCATTTCTCGGTGAAACTCATTACACAGAACTGACTAAGACATCAGGTAGGGCCCACGGATCATGCTACGGAACACAGCCTCCACTATCCAATCTCCATCACAGGCAACGAAATCTAAAGCTGACCAGCAGACCAGTACGGCTATTCGAAACATTAACGTTGTGTGTCTTGTGTACACACACATACGGGACAGGCATAACGGGACAAGACAGCATGGGCCAGACAACACTCCACTCCGCCACAACTGACAACTGTCAATTATGTCAGTGTCAAAGTCAGGTCATGAACGCTACGCTGGTGATCCTTTGGACCACCAGCTCTGCATTGTATTGGTGTCGCCAGGTCGCGTACCTAAAGAAGGGACTGGCGGTTGCGTTATCGAGATAATCCATGAGGGTCCAAGATGCAAAAGCCCGTTGTCTCGCGCCACCGTCGGTCTATGCAGATCTGAAGCAGATCTACAACAGCACACACAGTCAGTTGAGTTAGTAATCAATTAATCAACCAAACTGACCAGGGTGGGGTTCCTTGCCAGGACTGTTGTTACTCAGGTAGTCCCCGATTTCCTTGCAAAGCCGAGTCACGCCGGAGCAAAGTCTCACCTCATGAGGGTCTGAACTCTCTGAGCCCTGAAGCCTGAAGCCTGAAGCCTGTTGATCTGCCTGACCCTGTCTGTGTCTGGTGCAAATAGACTTTGGGTCCGCCGCCTCGCCCACCACAGCGCGGTTCTGGTTATGGCGTAGCCGCCCTTTTTGTCTTTTGCCTTTTGCTTTGTCTATTCTACTCCGTTCTCCTTCCTTGGATGGTTCAATACCCTTTCTGGACCCACAGCCTAATCACCACGGCACTCCCTTCTGCACACCCCAAGGGAAGCAAACTTTAAAAAAAGAGAATACCAAAGTCATCAGCCATACACCCTTAGGCTAAGTACTGAGTACGGCGTGCCCTTTCGCTGGTGGAATTTTGACTTTTTTTTCTTTCCCTTTTTGTTTTCTTCTTTGCACCCCTGCTTTGATTTTCTCGGCCGTCCCCTTTTTTTCGCCAATTCTTTTCAAGCTTGTGTGATGCTCTGCCCGTTCTCTTCCCTCACGATATCCTTCCAGATATGAGGCGTCCAAACACACGCCCCTGTGAATGCACCTGGTGCCCCAGGTCGATCATAGCATTGACGATGGCGGCAGCCAAAGGGTCAAGGAAAAGTGGAATACAGAGAAAAGCCAACCTACGTAACGCGCGGTCAATGGCGAAGACAGACAGGCAAATTGTATGTATCGACGCCTTGAGGGGTGTTTACGAGGCGGATGAGCTTGTCGTTCACCAAGCCGAGAACCCTGTTCCGTCGACCTGGTTAGTCTTGCGATTGCATCTTGAGTATAAAGAAAGCCGTTTACTCCGGATTCCTGGGTCGAGATTCTATTTAAACCATCTATCTCATCACTCAACTTCATTGTCAACCAGATCATCCTGTTGAGATTTCTTTTACTCGGCTTTGATCGACGTGTTTAGAGTTGCATTATCATTTAGCATTCAGTCTTACTATTGCCCACTCGTATCTATTACCTGTCATCGACAAACATACATCAACCACCCTTGCTACTCTCCGTCACCAGTCACACAGACAAGACAAGAAAGGAAAAAGACAAGCCCGAACAGAACAAGGACAGGGCCTTTTACCAGGATCAGACTGACAAGGGCCACAACAACCAAAAGACCAAGGCCAGGACCAGGACCGACCCTTTTCTTCGCTACGCCCGACACAACTCGAACTCTGTTTGGCTCAGTAACAGCAACCATCTGTGCCGGTGTAAGACATACGCCAACTCAAAATCCCCGAGACGGACGGATCGAACCCGTGTCATACCTACAAGCACCACTACCTCCCTCAGTCTACCACCCACGAAGAGTACATCCCGCGCACTACAGTTCTCTGGAGCAAACCTTCAGGGCAACCTAGCTGCCTCTCAACCCCTGTCATAATTCGATCCACTTGAGACATTGTTCCAGATCTTGGACAGGCATTAACATCATCACCAGCCTGTCAACCCACACGAGCCACTCGCCCCCCTCCCTACCCCATCCTGTCTCTCCACTTGTCTAAGTTACCTACTTTCCACAAGGGCAGCTCTATTTCCAGCTCCTAGTCTGGAAATCTCTCTCTGATACATGCGCGACTCGCCTGCATCAACCCCATCCACTTCGCCGGCTTATATTAGACATACAAGTACTACCATGATGTCCATCGCTCCCCAAGATTTTCAGCCCCAGCCCTACTACTATCTTCCCTACCGTCCTGTCTCTTCCCAACGACAACAACCTCAGCAAGAGATTCCTTACTTCACCTTCACCAATCTCAACAACTCACCAACACTTGACTCTGCCACCACCGCCGCCATGGCTGCTGCCGCTGCTATTAATGCACGATCCCAACAAGATGCCAGTGTTGCGCAGGCTCTTGAGATTGCTCGTGAGAGTCCTGATGGCTCCTCGGATCCTACCATTAGCAAAATACTCGAGGCTGCTTTGACACGAGTCTGGGACAAGGTGCAAAGGAACCCAGACTCTTATGTGATGACTCGAGACGAGTTTGCCGTCTTCAACTTCTTCCAATACCGCTTCACCGGCAACAAGACAGCCGTGAGCGCTCGAAAGCGATACTGGGACAACACTCACGCTTGATCGCCCGTTAGGATCCCGTATACATATAGCGGCTTTCTATCTTGTACGCTTGCTACTCAACTCGACACATGAGGAGCTGCCTATCCGCATGAGCGGCCAACACGAGGACCCCGTTGGAACGCTTATAAGAATTGAGGGTTTCTGCTCTGTCGTCAACGACAATACGATGCTCAACTACCAGTGTTCATACCCAACCGTACCCATCTCAATACCCACAAAGCCAACCAGGCCTTGCCCAAACCTGATTACAACAACCGAATTTCCGAATAACTACTATTACCCGCTGCCCAGCTAGGTTCATTGCCAAGAAGTGAGAGCTGAAACTTGAGGGCTCGTGCCAAAGATAGCCCGTCAAAGATGACAGAACACATGGGCGGCATGGGAAAGGATCAAATACCCCCACCTGTTGCTGCTTCGCTTGGAGCAAATCTCCGGACCCTATAATGCATGACTTGCTTCATGACGTTACCGGCTCTACAAGTCATGGCCACATTAAGCATTATCTCAAGTCATCAGCTCTAGCGTGGAAATGGAGAAGAAGCATGGAAAGAAGAAGCGAAAAACGAAATCTCGACTCCACTCGACGGAAAGACACCCTGGATGATCCGCCACAAGCCTCCAAACCAAACCAAACCCCGGTTCCTGAGCCCGTTAGCTGAGTGGGTCTTGACCAACATCCCATCGTTCGCATGGCGCCCCGCTATTCGGTCATGTGTGGTTCCAATCTCCGACAACATTTCCAGTCTGTCTCTTTGGTGTCGAGGAGCGACTTGGTCACGGCATGGATATGAAGAAGGTCTGACTGAATGCCTGTATTGTATACTAAGCAACCCACTCTGTCATTTCTCAAGGCTGTGGAGCCACACCATACAGTGGCGCGGCTTTCAACCTCGGCTTTCATTTCCTTGACCAACTGCACGATTCCTTGACTCGTGAGGCTGAGGCCCGCGTTGCATAGTCAAACGATATTACGGGCCATTGGGCCCTTGAGCAGTTTCCTGTTACCTCCAACACTCGTCATTTCGAACTTTGTCCCTGACTCGTTGGCGTTTCAATGTGCAATGATCAATGGTCACTTCTTGTTAAAGTTCTTCATGTTTACCACCATGACCCTCCTCCTCCTTCACCATCCCCCTTCTGGCTTTTTCATCTTCAACAACAATTGTCTTCGACTGCTGGCAGTCGCCTGCGCTTCTGCAGCCGCTATATCTAATTTTCCATTTTCGAGTCATGTCATATGGATACCTCTTGGAACAACTCATGTCCGCATTGGTTATTCGCTTTATCTACTACTATTTTAGTATTTATTTTGTTATTTTCCATTTCTTGCCTTTCAAAGAATTATTGTACAATAGAAATACCACCCAGCGCATCTTGGCTGTTTGTATTTGCGAAATATCCAGCATATAGATCAATTTATGAAATCATGTCCAAACACAAGTATTCTCGAGCTTATATCACATACACATGAATGCGTCAAATTGAGACCACGCAATTGCTATGTGTAGTGCTTTCTGAACCTGATTTACGTGGTAGCTTTACTCGGCCAATTTTAACAAGTCGACATGCACATTGTCTATCGTGTCAGTGATTGTCCAGTAGTGCTCAACTGCCTTTTCTCTGGAGTTCTTCTCCTTCATCACAATCGAAGGAACACTACAGGCAAAGCCCATATCCAACCCCAGTAAGCTTTCTCCATGATATGTATATGATTCAGGAATAGCATTATGCAGCATCAAACTCGGGGGGACCTTTGCTACAGCATAAGCAATACTTATTGCAAGCTATGGGCTGGGCGTTGCATCTCTGAGTTTGCCCTTCCATCACTAATTCTCGATAGCTTCTCACTAACACCGCCAGTCGAGAGCCCAGTCCTAGACAGTATATCCGTGTGGCCGACTAACCTAGACGCAAGAATATGGTAAGACAAAGAGACAGATCATTTCCCCCAAAGGTTATTCAACGCTCATATGCAGATCTTTGAACAATAGTCAGTTAATAAGCTTCGTTAAACACATACCGAATCCGGCCGAGTCTAAATTATCGGCGGCAACGGGAGCAGAAGCCCCGCCGTTATACCACCCCGTGTGATCCCGGAGCCGGCGTTAATCTTTAATCCCCACTGTGACTTGTAGTAGGTATTGGGCTGACACAAACACATCTAGAACGTCCACAATCATGAGCACCACAACCTGGTAAGCACTATAATCCAATAATGGGTATTTGCAAGGTCACCAAAAGGTAAACTTCCTCCTAGAGGCGTGGTCGGATATGGGCTGGATTGCTGTGGTCAGAGCTCGTGTGATGTGCAGACTTGTTCCTATGTGCCAATAGTAATCTTGCTACATGACGTCCGAACTTATGGCGGATTCAAGTCATTGCATTGACCAGGAAGGTTCGGATGATCTGGGAGGTCTGTTCTGAAGGAATGTCATACCTGTCAAATGGATGAATTCGGTCAGGCTGGGACGTTCTGCTTCAACGTCACCTCAAATCACTCTCGCTATGCTGATGATCCTTTCATATGTTACTTGAGATGAGCTGCCTCCAGAGTAGCCAAAGATATGCAGCATAGTCTTGGCAACACGAGCTCAAATAGGATCGAAGACGAGGTCAATGTTGGGAGACTTCAGTATGGTATCAGATCGTGGTGCGCTAGAGAAAGCCCAGCGTTGAAAACAGTGCCATGTTCAATAACGTCGCGCCACGAGATTGCCCTTTCCAGAGACTAAGCAGCCTAAATGGATTAGTCGTTGTTTGAATACGGTCTTTTCGACAGCACCGTCAAAGAACGGAGCCAGATCAGGGAATTGTGCTTGGGCCGGCAACCATCATAGCACCCTGCCAGGCTTGAAGGAGGGACGAATAGAGTTCAGTTCTGAGCCACTGATGCTCCTTTTTGCGCAACACTCTGGCCATAAGTTAACAGCGGCCGCTCGACAGATTATCTCAAAGTGTCGGAGAAAGGACGTTGAAGGCGCCTGCGCCAGGAAAGTTTATCTACTGACTAGTAGCAGACTCAAAGCCAAATACACCCGGTGTTAAAGCCAAGTTTTGATCATTGTGATTCCCAGCATGACTGGCTTTCCCACAGCCAATAGACATTCTGCACGACTGACGGTATTGAATGTTGTGTATTTCATGTTCCTGAAAAGCCCGGCAAGTGACTGGCTCAATCTTACGAAGGCTTGTCGATGTGTCTAATGGAAGCCCTTATATCGCCACATAGGTAACTTTGATTATAACAAATATGGATTGGCCGCGTTCTGACCACTTATGTGTGAAGAGGCGATTATCTCGTTGACTGAGCGTCTCCCTCCATTTCATCCAGGTGGTGGACCTCAAATGGGGAAAACCAGGTAGTGCAGTACTATAATTGTTAGAGATACCATTTCTTTTTAATACTCACTTCCAACAGCTATAAGACACTCCCCTTGGATCTTGGGGAAAGCTTTGGTCTGAACGTCGAGGTTTTAAAACGTCACTATCGATAGCCTCGATCCCATGACCATATCTCTCCTGATATCTCAAGTGTAACGCCTGGTATACCGTGGTGCAATCCAGTTACACGGAACATAGGGTGCTCTAACCTTGAGCCCCTGTGCCAGTTTTGTTGGCGGTGAACCTTTCAGGCAATCCAGAAAGTCGGTAAGTTGATGTTTGGAAACTCTAATACGTGGGGAGGTTCGTATGAGCATGACGTGTTCGAGCAGCTGGATCAGAAAATTGATGGGTTTCCAGAAGGCTTCCGGAAAAGGCAACGGGGGCTGTTTGAAAGAGGGGAAGCTGGGCGTGTCCTGTATCCTGATGATGGCGCAACAGACAAAGCCGGCATGGGCGAGTAGAATATGTACTGTAGAGTACTGTAGAGTACTGTAGTAGCCTCGCGCCAGGCAAACGTTATTTGCTTCACGCCTCCCCAGAGATGGGCGTTGATTAGCAACGCCCATGTATCGGGTACAAGTGCTTCAAAGGGGCACGTCAACAGCTTAAAAGGCCTAGAGAAAGGGGTAATGTCAAATGTGGATAGTTAGGTATTCACTCGGACCACGGGTTTAAGCCCAATATGGCGGAGATGAGCATGAAATCTTCCGAGTTTGTGGAAGCAAGGACCCGAAGGGTTGGATGAGCTTGCTATGTTGGCAATCCAAGCGGCAGCTATTAGGTTTCTGGTAAGGGGCATTATCGACTAAGTTTGTGAAAGAACCGGTGGCTCGGTACATGAGAGTGACGCCTCTAAGTAATTCGAAGCGGTGAAGAGTGGCGTCTGTGTTGGACGATGCTATCGAGATATGGGTTTTATAAAACAATCTCTAATTAATGGCGGACTCATGAAGTCGATGAGGCTCTTTTGCTAGAGATGATGATGACAGCGGATCTACCCAAGGATCCCGATCGCTAGGTGAGATTGACAGCTGCAACAAGGGTGGATTCGTCCAATGGCGAGTAGCGGTGAGCGTTGCACCGGGACTGCAAACTCAACGAGGGGAATACGAGACACCATGTCGAGTGGTTTGGTCAGTGGGATGGATGGATGTAATGGCGTAGGTGAGGTTGCTAGTGAGTGAGGTCGTGGGGCAGCCATGCCTGGTCTTTTTTGCCCAACTCGATCTGGCGCCATATCATGCTACGGACCGCTTTGACTAACTTAACAATGTATGTCTTGCAGATAACCAACCGCCTATGACATGCATGCACCTTGGACCTCATTTTTCAAATTTCCGTGAAATATCGGGTCCCACGATTCGTTAATGAGTTCAAAAAGTCTTGCAGATCCATGAGCCGTGATCCGGCAGATCACGGCAGAATGTGCAGCACCATCATACGCATCTCGCGGCATCCCTTTCTAAATCATGCACGAGGTTTAGGGTCAAACCAGAGGCACCGGCAGGTTAGTTTGGTCAAGTTGTCGTAAAAGTTTACTCGACATTGACAGTAGAAGCTCTGGTGTGCAGTGGCAAATCCAACCATTCCCAAGAGAACGCAAATGATAGGAATAATAAGAGCTGACCAGTTTTGTTTCAGAGCCGACTTTCGCTAGACCCTGATTTCGGAGCAACCCGAGAATGTGAGTCCTTGCAATAGATGGGCATTTGTGAGTTATATGACACTGAGCACATTCCATGGATGTATTCTCGAACCGGCTGGCTTGAAAGGTAAAGGCGCCACAGAGATTTGACAGCGAACGATGATCTTGATGGCGTAAAGATAAATGGGCCCGAGAGGATGGATGAACCTATGGCGTACGGCAGTTGGATAGACAAGCAAGTGCCTCTTCCGCGAAGGGGTAAATTCAATTCGGTGGCTTTGCTTCACGGCGTCGCAATGGCTAGCTGAAGGTAGATGAGGTTGAAAGCTTGTTTAAGCCTTTTGGCGGAAGGGAAAGATTCGGTATGTAGTGGGAGTGGTATGTAGTAATGAACGGGCGATGTTGGTTGGATTGCTCGTAGGTGAAGAGGCCAACGCTGAGTAGGTTGCCCAATCAGCGAACGATAGCCTTGATCCGTGCCCAAGGGAGGGACGGAAGGACCCTTGTTCGCAGCAGCTGCCGCTGGAAGGACTTGGCTGCATAAGCGTGTTGAAGGTGATGGATGGTGACCACAATATCCGAGTATCCAGCGAATCGACTTATTGGTTGTCACGTCCAGTGACAGATTCTGTCTTAAGATCACCTATCACCTATTATCGCACCAAGAATGCCTGCCTAAGGATGCGTAGCTGCCGTCATTACCGGACTATGTAGGTCCCGTACCGTAGTGTAGTGTAGATACAGTAGACACAGGTCAGGTCTGCGAGCCATGGTTTACTGGTCCACCTGGCAACCATCCTCAGCCACAACCAACCAACCAACCACGGTTGGTGCCGTGCGCTTGTTTACAGAATGCACTGACATGCAGATTGCTGGCAAGACTCTCGCTGCCTATATGGCCGGCTAATAAAACATACCTTCACAGAATGCGTTTCCGAGTGAATCAACGATGATCTGTATATTGACGGTTGAACTGCAGATCTGCTGCTAAGCGCAGCGGCTATGGAATGTCAACGTCCTATCTGGCAGTGTGTTGAGTCTCTGATTGGCCAATAGCTATTGGTTACTCTTGGTGATGATGCAGCTGAAGCCATTTACTCGGCCACAACTCGCAAAGAAAGCATAATGAGAGGCCAGTAGGATGAATTGGGAGCCGATTTTCTGTCCCAGCGTATTCGTATCTGTGATCAGTCGAGTAATCGGGTGAACATATTGTTTGAGTCCTGTAGAAATGTGCCCCTCGCCCCTCCACCGACTGCTACCCTGGTTGAGCTTAAGCTGTCAACGGTTGCTTGGGCAATGGCAATGTACAAAGAGGGAGATAACCAACCGCGACCCCATCACCAGGCGCCTCAAGGGAATCCCAACCGACGCCGCATCACATCAATTCGATTCAGTTCAACTCCACATGCATCCTCAACCAAAGCTCGCAGCTTTACTACGGTAGTTAGACACCCTCATCCCCGCATTGTTCCAGCTCTGCTGTCGATCAACAATAGGACCATCTAGCATTATCAGCCTGCCCTTGCGTATCACCACTGCGGATTCATTGAGCGACTCACAGCGCGCGGCGCACAGCCATATCACAGTGACTTCAACCTCCTTGAGGTAGTGCCACAACTGCTGTGTTACTCTGCTCTACACCATTCTGATACCCAGCATCAGTTGCCCATCATGCGATACAATCTTATTCAGATGATTCTGCGCGGCGTCGCCCTTCTTATGACGCTCCTCCTGACGGCTCTTATCGGCAACGTTATTTCGACAAATATTGATGCCGCAGGCTCCGCAACGGCTGCCGTCAACTTTATCATGTTTATTGCAATTGTCTGTTGGATCGTTTGCATCATCGGCCTCCTCAGTTTCTTCGTCTCGGCCCTTGACAAACCACTTATGCAGCTACCTCTGGACGGAATAGCTGTTCTCTTCACTTTTATCGGTGCTATTGTTCTTGCAGCCAAGCTCCGGGTCGTCAACTGTGGAGATATCAACCCCAAGGCCCTGCCCGGGGACTGGATCGCCTGGGGCTCAGAGAGCGACGAGGGGCGGTGTCGTCGACTACAGGCAAGCACTGTCTTCATATGGTTCCTGTTCGCTTGCGTGTCTGGGAGCTTATCCTTGACCATTCGAACTGCGCGCAATCAGTTTGGCTCGCTACGCAGTGCTGCTTCAAGGCCATCCATGTCTCAGATCTCATCCAGTGTTTAATGAGCAATATGGATATCAGCAATTATACCACAATACAGTGTTCGTCCAGCTGCATGAGAGCGGGTACGCCGTCATGACCATGCTGGTCGCTTACTCGAGTCCAGCTACGCGCAAACGACATGGCCGTAAAGACCCGCGAAACACTGGTTTTAGTTATTTTGGACGGGACGTTAAACAGCGAGCACCAGAAAGGCATCATCCACTCTGGAGGACCGAATCAAGCCGCATTGGTACCATGCAAGTCTTCTACATGTGGCCGTTTTTTTATATTGGACTATTGAATGTAATGATCCTTTGTATGGTAGTTGGAAGGGAATCATGCTCAGCACAGGAGTTCGGTGATGGGAATGATTATGTTGTAAACCAAGCTTTCAATACAAGCATCTTTGGCTCTAATGACTTATATGAATACCTTCGCCTGAGCCTGCCAAGTCGCCATTGAACATAATTTTGTTAAAAGGCCTTGTTTAGGGAAAAAAGTAAAGCAAGCCAAATATATATAGAATCATCTATTTTAAGAACGCGTGAATATGAATGCCCCAACACCGTATCAAAGCCATGCATGCTCCTTAGGACATGTCAATCATGTCTACCTATCCTTTGGATCGCCCATCATGTTTATACGTACGTTGCCGTCTATAACGTTGCCGCCGTTTCCACCACACCTGCTGCCTTGAATGTCGCCTTGTTTGTCATTCGAACGTCGACGTGATGCGCCCACTCCATGTATCGTGACCAACCTAGATAGTTACCGGTTAAAGACCTTATCAAATTTAATGCAATTGCATATGAGGGGCCAGGGACTCACTCCAGTATGCGAATTTGCGACCAAAGTATTTACCCATCCAGGGAACAATCATCATTGTCAATATCAGTTGTAGCTGCTCGAGGCTGCGCTCCCACTCGGCTTGGGCGTCTGATTCAGATGTCTCGGAGTAGATGTCATCGGTAGAAATGGAAGGGAGGGAGTCGAGATCGTCCTTATCATCCGACATGGACACATCATGGAGGTCGACGAGCGAAGAATCGGCAGCCATGTTGACGGTCGTGACTTTTTATCCAAAGTTCAGTGATATAATCGGCTGAAGAAAGATCCAGACAGACGTGCGATACAGTCGATCGAATGGCGAAAAACGTTAAGGATGTGTTAGAAGCTTGAGGATGGTTGATGGCAGGCGTCGAGAACACTGCTTTGGTCGAGAGGATAGCCTGGGAAGTCGAGGTAACTGTGACACACACAAGCTTTGAAGGCGGGAAGGGAATTAGTTGATTATTTTGTGCTGTGCTCTCAAATTATTTTGGCGGCAATCAACAACTTGACCGATGTGATGCTCGTCACAAGTCGTGATGGCCGTAGTTGCATCGGGGCCCGGAGCTAGACTCCGACAAGAACTGGGGGAAGCTACGGCCAGCTTCCTGCCTGATTGGTACAGATTGCACGTATCTCTCAACACGTGACCCAGCTCGTGACTCGCTATCGTGAAGCTGCAGGGTCCGCTTGCTTGGGCTGGGATCTGGTTGACTCACGGGTATCGCTCAGCCGGCCCATGACGTTGGACTGAATTTCCTCTACCTCACAAACCCTCGACAGAAGCCAGCAGAAGAAAAGAATCAACAGCGCGCGCGAACCCTGCGATCCAAGAACACATGCGATAGTTGCGCGAGAAGCCCTGAACAATAGAACTTTACAGTACCTTATACGAAGAAGCCATTTATTTGCGACACCCACACTCAGAATAATCTCCCGTACAACTACCTAGACATCGGCAACAGAATCAAGAAGCAGCCTCAAAGCAATCATGGAGGGCGAGGTGAGTGACAAGCCCGCAACAAAATGCGTATACATTTTTTCATCAGCCGTTCTCAAGCTGGTACCCAACACAAAATACAACCTTCCTCCCCGCTGCAATATAGGCCTGGCTTTGAACTTCAAATGCTTGTGCCAGGCTCTCGTGGCGCGCCTTTGTACCCTCCCGCTGGGCCACACAGATCCAATCTTTACCCCTCCAAAACCCTCGGCGCCCTATTGATGAGCCTATCATACTTCTTCTTATCGTTTTTTACCCCACTGTCGTTCTCGGTGCGAAAGTACCAAAGTACTGTCCTACACCACTTTCTGGAGGGGAGAACAGGCGATTTGACATTGATTTATTTTACTCTTTGGGCCTTTGACTCACATTTTCCCAACCGCCACCCTCACATCATCATCCATCATCACGATCGCAAAACAACACCGCCTCCCCCAATCGAATTCTCTACTAACGTAATCACCTTTTTTGCTTCGTTTACAGACACCAACCGAACGCAAATCCCGCAAATCCGTTGCTTTCACCGACGAACAAGTCGTAGTCGACGCTGACGGTTCAGTTACCATGGTCAACGCTACCGAAGAACCCAAGGATTCGGCTCAGTCCCACACGCCTCGTACGCCGCCGCTTTCTGCCGCCCTTGAGTCCTTTACTGATTCCCAAACGACAGCCGCTGAGGATCTTCCCCCAGCTGAGGATGGTGGTCTCGACCTTTCCTTGCTCAAGAAGAAGAAAAAGAAGTCAAAGAAGGTCGACGAAGCCGACGCCGACGCCCCCGCCGACGATGCCGCCCCCGCCGACGATGGAGGCTTGGATCTAACCTTGAAAAAGAAGAAGAAGAAGACCAAAACACCCAAGGGCGATGACGACTTCACCAAGCAGCTCGAGAAGCTTGAGCTCAAGGAGGGCGAGGAGGCTGAGGAGGTCCCTCAAGAGCAGGAGGGTGACATGAACGAGGGAACCGGTATCTGGGCCCACGATGAGACAAAGACCATTGGATACACCATGCTTCTTTCGCGTTTTTTCCACCAGCTCACCGAGAGAAACCCCGACCACACTTCCCCCGGAACCAAGAGCTACAAGATCCCCCCTCCTCAGTGCATGCGAGAAGGCAACCGAAAAACTGTCTTTGCCAACATTGCCGATATCTCTAAGCGCATGAAGAGAACCGAGGAGCATCTTACCGCCTATCTTTTTGCCGAATTAGGTACTAGCGGTTCCGTCGACGGTAGCCGCAGACTGGTTATCAAGGGTCGTTTCCAGCAGAAGCAGATCGAGAACGTTGTCCGAAAATACATCAGTGAGTTTCTCATGATCTGTTTCATACCAGATTTTCTAGTTGCTAACTATATCGCTTCCTTAGTCGAGTATGTCACCTGCAAGACCTGCAAATCCCCCGACACCGAGCTCAACAAGGGTGAGAACCGTCTGTACTTCATCACCTGTAACAACTGCGGTTCCCGACGAAGTGTTACTGCTATCAAGACCGGTTTCTCCGCCCAGGTCGGCAAACGAAGAAAGATGCAGGGTTAAGCAGCCCTGCGTTTTTCTCTTCCCCTCAATTCTTCTGCCCCACCAACTGCCAACGACGCTTGTGGTTCTGCGCAGTGTGTAAATCTTGCCGGTGTTATATCTTGGCTACGCAGCTGAGTCTATGCTGCAAACGAATGAACGGCTTTCTTTTTGAGCTGCGTAGTCTTGACGATGGATACAAATTTCGGATTTTGGTGGTTTGGGCTCCGCTGACAGCTGCCTACTCCGCAAAAAAAGGTCTTTAGGGTCAAAAGGAGTGATGTGTCGGACTCGATCAATTATGAAATCGGGTACCGGGGTTATGATGTGGCGTATGGATTATGTACATGATGCCGGAATGAATCAAAACTGTAGCTAAAGATTTTGCTATTGAGCGACAAGAGTGATATATTTTAACGTGCTGAAACATTTCAAACTGATCATCGAGACATAAGGTGGAAGTATACATACAAAGCATGCAAGTAGTTTGCATACCCAACAGTCTTTATTAACACAACGACAGCCTGATTCCGTCGTGCCTTCAAGTGGTAGTCAATCCACAAAACTACCTCTTACTCCCATCTCTAAAGGACCAGGACTACTATTCACAATACTTGGACGTGAGAGAAAATGTACGACATAAAAGAAACTAGACAACAATAGATGCCTTCCCCTAAACGCAGAAAACCATACCCGGCTTATTCTCCTAAGCCAATCCATATAACCCCATTTTTTTGCTGTGAATGCATGCGTATTGCTTTGTAAGGTGTATCGAAGTCATCTGGGTGTATGTATGCCATGATCATGACACTGGCAGCAGCTCGCGCCTTGAGTGAGCATGCGCCTTATGGTGTGCTGTATTATACACGTGAAAAGCCAGTTGGTAGGTACCAAGACAAGTCGTGAATCAGCCGCTTCAACAACTGAACTAGAGTTGCCCGTTGGGTGTTGCAGCTGGCTTGCCAAAATCGAATATTGAACCAGTCATGACAGTGTTGATTTCAGCATCATCGGAGGTAGCGGCATTTTTAGTGGCGCTGTCCAAAGTGCTGTCCAGCTCCGCCCGAGCGGCTTCAAACGTGGTGCGGACCCATTCGCCAAGACGGTTCTTCTCGACAAACTGATGGAGAACCTTGTCCTCGTGCTTCATGATGTCGATCAGCTTTGTCCGGAAAGATGTTTCAAAATCGCGGAACCGCCGGTCGAGGCTCTCGGTAAAGGCACCGAGAGCCTCGTGGGGAGACAGAGGCCGGAAAGGCACACGCGGATCTTCTGCATTTAAGTCAGCATGTGTCCCGCGGGAGCTGGGTCGAGATTTTAACTTACCAAAGCTGATACAGTCCGTAAACATTGCATATAGTTCAGTGTCGGCCAGCCTTTCAACCACCTCACGATCATCCTTCAGCTGGGTGTCGTTGATCCTAGCCCAGTCATCGCGGATGAATAGTCTCCTCCAGATCATCCTCTTGGCCTCCTTGACCTCATCACTGTGGCAGCTGCTCTCAGCAACTAGGAGAGCAAGCCAGAACGGGTTAGGAATCTCAGCCCGCGACTCGGGCTTGAGGTAAATCAATGTTAAAAGGTCGATGAGTGTCATCGCGTCCAGAGCCTCGTGCTTCAAAAGGCGCTTCATGCCATCCTCAAAGATCTGGTGCTGGGTCTTTTGACGTCGAGGAATATTCATGCTGTGAGCATCCATTGCGAAGTTGAGTGCGGCTGCGTCGTCTACAGCGTCGTGGATACTGGGGAGAACTTGGTTATACAATTGATCTTGAATCCTGATTGCTACCAGCTCTTGGTCGACCTTCTTGAGCTTCTCCTCAGCACGAGCCTCGTCGGCGTTGACCTTGAGACCAACGGATTGGGTGTTCTTCTCTTCAAGTTCAGCAAGCAGGGCAAGTTTTCCAAGACTCAACTCGATCTTCTTGTTCCACACTTGTTGCTCCTTGGTGAGTGCAAGAGTCACGAGCGTATCTGCACTGTGACCGACATCCTTCTCCTGCTGGACATCATTGATCCACGAGATTCGCGCCAGTTCGGGCTTGCTACGAAGGAACTGGGTCTTGTAACCATACTTGTCGAGATCAAATTCCAAGACAGCCTCCACTCCATGCTTTTGGAGCAGAAACTCATATGCAGGGAACGCAAAAGCTTGACCGTAGGCGGAAAAGCTGTTTTCTAACTTCGTCTTCTTGCTATCCCTGAGTCGCTTGAGGTTTTGTGTTTCCACCAGGGATAGTCCGGGCTCGCCAAGGCGATCTTCGAGCGTCTGGATATGGTCCAGCAGAATAACAGACAGGGCACGGAGGCATTCGTGCTTCTCAGCGATTGAAGCGCCCTCCTCCCACTTGCCTGACCGCGCCAGAGCAAGAGGCTTCTCAAATCGATCCGTCTGGTACACCTTCGCGAAATGTTGCGACATGGTCTTCTGCTCGGGCTGTGTTGCTGACCAGCGAGCATATTCAAGAACTGAGGTAAGCATTCCATCAATCAGAATCGGTAGCTCCTCAAAAATCTTGGAGACAACCTTGGGGTCTGGCTGATTCGATGCCCTGGCAGGTTCCCCTGCGTCGTGATTCTTAAGCACCCATTGATCTGAGAGGTCGACGAGGCGTTTGGCGTTATTGGCAACGTACTGAGAGCCAGTCCAGGGCTCGGGCAGATCTTCGTATCCATCACGAAGAATACCCAAACGCAGTTCTTCAAAGCCGAGGCCATAAGAACTCAGATTATTCTTTCGAAAATCCAGCGCTGCTACATGTGTGCAGGTGTTCACTTGAATAGCTTCGTAAATCATGACATTAACCTTGGCATCGTCGAGTAAATGGTCTTTGTACAAAGTCTTGATGACTTCGTATGCCCAAGCCACAAACAGCTCAAGGCGGAAGACATCGTTAATAAACCAGTGTCGGACTCGATCAACCTCGCCAATCTTAGCAATGGGGTTGTGCTTCTGATCTTGATGGATGAACTCGACAATCATGCCAATCAGACTCTTCTTGTCATTCGCCGGTCGTGCTGCGGTGAAGGCTTCATGTCGTTTCCAGAGCAAGGTGGCTACGTGCATTTTCTCGGCGTTATATAGGAGACTCCAACGCGTCTTACGGTCAAGGTCTGCTCCCATAATCCTAATCTGGGCCATTAACCTCTCAAGCGCATTTGACCGAGCTCGGAGGTTGTCCTCTAGCGAAGCCGGAAGAGTCGAGATAAAGGGGGTACTTGAACTCAAAATCTCGTGGCTGACTTCAAGCGCGGCTTGGGCAACTTCTTGGTTGGAAAACTTGATTTCTTGTCGTCCATCGAAAATCAAAGGGTTGTCTTGTTTGATACCAAAGAAGACAGCCTGCTCAATCTTGCTCTTCGCGGAAACCTTGGGGGGTTGGTCACTAGCAAACTTGTCCACGTCAGTTGTGACAATTCGCACTGCCCCAGCTCCCCGAACCATGAGGACAACGGCGGGGTTCTTCGTCTTGGGTCGATGGAGTCGATGTTCTTCGTGGCCAGAAGCAGGAGAAATTTCCTCAAATCCAGAACCAATGATTTCGTGGACATCGTCTTCACGGAAATCAACAACATCTTCAAAGGCGGCCGGTAAGATGTGACTGTCGGTTTGGAGTTGAGATTCGGGAGATTGTGGCGGGACGGCGATTGATGCAATGACAGTTGCGCCATCGAAGACAACGAAAGCAACTAGGGCAGGGCGAGGAAGATATAGACGTGGTCTTGTGGTTTCGGAGAGTTGCGAGGTTGAGGTCGGGGTGCTATATGAGGTTATGGGGCGAACCATACCGACTTGGCATTCTTGGGGTCTTAGGATGGCTTCAACTAAAGCGTAGCGGGAAGTGCTTCGTAAAGTTAAGCTGACTAGGATCAAAAGGTGTTGTACTGAGGAGTCATCGGTGGCCATGGCGTTGCTCAACCTACTCAGCTCAAGGTACTTGGGCTCCAAACCCTTGGGGACGTAGGTGAAGTCAATTGCTTCGAAAGAGTCCTCAGGATATTCCTGAGATATGGGGTCGGTCTCTTGGAGCGCGGCAATGATATTCCCACGCACGTCTGCATCGCCAATAACCTCGTTGTGGCCTCCACGGTGAACCCTCCAAGCATGCAGTCGGCCTTTGCCGGTTAGGGCCACGATATTCCGCTCGCCTGTTCGTGCGGATCGGTCAGCTCGGACGGCGGCAACATCTCCCTTAAGGGACAGGTGTTGAAATGCATGTCGAATGCTGCCAAATATGCCACCTGTAGGGGGCGATAGGCTGTTACGCAAAAACTGTACGGAGATGGCAGGGCGGCCTTGGCTGTCGCGCACATTCATGTACGCAAGGCGTCCAGAGTTGAAGGTGAGGATAAATCCGGCGGATTCAGCATTGGTAATAGCCACAACCTTTTCCCCGGATTGCATTCCCGAGATAGTATACTCGACGCCAGTGCGGTCCTTCTTCATAAAGACAAATGTGGCAGCGCTCGTAATCGACTCCCAGTACACGACTTTTCCGCTACCTCCCAGGACCACAACCAGGCCAGGTTCTGCCGATGACGCGGATGGTGATACAAGGCATCCCACGGGAAGGGAATCGTTCGGTTTGGATGTTGACGGGAGGCTAAAGGAAAAGGTTTCGGGGGATTGCGATGTCGATGTGTAGGGCCAGACGAGGGCGTGTGTTTGGGTAAGAGAAAGGGCATAACCTGTAGAGAAGACATCGGCGGATTGGTAGGCTGTGATGATAAAAGTGAGTAGGCCATTGGGAAAGAAAAAAAACAAATCTAAGCATCCAGCGACTTACCTGACCAGTCGGTGCGAATTCTGTCGGGTAGAGCTGGAAGCTTACTGACAGTGTAGGCGTTTGTGCTTGTCTGCCCAAAGCCATGGTTAGTATGCGGCATCACCAGAAAGAAAGTATTGGTTCTTACCAACACAAGACTTCCGTCGCCTTTGTTAGCGGCCCGATCGCCGTGCTTTGCCTTTTTCGCACGGACATTCAATTCCTTGCGCAACACTGGGCTGAGGCTCTCGGGAGGCTCGATGTTTTTGTTTTTGGTGGGTAGAGTCGCGACCTTGCCATCGGTCTTGACCTCGATCATTTCCTGCTGGGCATCGGGATTGACAAAAGTTTGTTCTGTTAGAGGCACTCTCTGTCTCTTAGCTTTTGGCTGCTGAGCGACATGTTCAGAGCTCAGAGGACGTTGGCGGCGGCGTGAACGAGTCGCCGTCGCCGGGCCACCTTGAGCGGCAGACGGGGAAAACATTTTGGGCGGATCGCAAAGTGGGCTAAGGTAGGTCGATATCGATAGTTGTATCAAGAAAAGAGGTCGCGAATAAGGACGTGTCGTATTAAAATGGCGATGGAATCAGCCGCGTGATCATAGAGGCATTTTGCGGCGTAAACGTGACGGGTGATCGTGATGGATCGTTGACGTGAATGGAAGAGTGTGAGCGGTGACTTTTGAAATGATGGATGGGATGAATGGAGAGAGAAAACTGGTCCGGGCTAGGTTGTGCTGGTCGAAGCCTGTAGAGAGCAGTGACGAAGCGTGCATCAGGAGCCAATTGAACAACAAAAAAGGCCGCTGGTCACCCAGCTACGACTAGGTCGGGCGCGTTATGATTCGCTAAAAATGCTTTGGTGCCCTTTTTGAGGAGTGCTAGAGCTACTGCGATGAGCTGGCATTGCCTTGAAACCCCTTGAAAGCTTCAGTTGCTCAGTTGTCCATGTACCAATCAGAGCCTCCATCTTCAGCCTCCAGGCGCATCTACCCCACTGAGGATCGCATGCAGGATGGTTCGTGGCAGAGCCTCTGTTTGAGGTACCGTTGGGCTTGGGGTAGGGGACTCATACCCGCACAGC
>JABCJY010001961.1:0-12502 GCA_013184415.1 Fusarium concolor | reverse complement strand
GTGTGGCATAACAAAGAAAGGTTAGGTCTGGGACTCTTGCTCTAGGGTGAGACAAATGAACGGATTGTCCTAGACAGATACATAATAGTATACAACATACAATAGAACTTAGAGCTTGTTCGTGTTCACATTACTAGGTAATATTGTTCTCATGTTTATTTCTCAAAAAAGAAAAAAAAGAAAAAAAAAATTATGTATCGGTGATTGATAGTATCTTAGTGTTACAAATAAGGAATGTTGTCTCAACAATTAGACCTGATTGCTGATTGTTTTAGTAACATCTAATCCCCTGCCACTTACATCATTGTCTACGTAGTGCAATCCAGGGGTCAATGTTTCTCTTGCTCAACGACAGTGACAACAGCAACAGGAAGTGAAGATTAAAATAATTTCACATTTCCTCGCAGGCCTGGATGCCCAGGGGATACGCTACCAGCAGATCGTCAAACGGGCAGCCACAACAAACAAGTCAAAGAGCCTAAGCATGCGCTTGATTAAGCGGTGCCCCATAAACGGCGCCACAAGGGTCCAATCTCGCAGCATGAGCCGAAATTTGTGAATTCCACCCGATTCTTGATTGTACAATGAGGTTCTGCGGCAGGACACGGGGACAGCTATGGACACGCTATAAAAGAATATCAGAATTTCCCTTGGCAGCACGAGCCTGAGAGAATTTCTCTAGTTCGTTCTACGCCCTGGCGAAAAGAGAAAGGATGGGCGTAGGAGGCTTTCGGAGATAAGATATTCTTAGCATGGGAGGGGTTGTCGATGCCCAAGCGGGAATAGTAATGCTTGAAATGTTGTAGAGTTTCGGATGAACAAGAAAGTCAATGGGACCACTTTCTAGGAAGGAAGGTAGTGAAGTGAGGCTCACGATGGAGGTGGAGGGGGAGGAGAAGTTGAAAACTCGAGTCTGCATGGTGGACAATATGTCTGTCCTGTTGGATGATGCAATATTAGAAGCTGAATATGCAGGATGGTTAGGTACCCTGAATTGATGAAGCACAACGTGTTCTGCCAAACATTGGATGCTTCCACTTCCTCAGCTAGGGCCAATACACCATTACCAATGGCCATGGGTACGAGGTCCAACTGTCAAACCGGGTGACACCCTTGCTGTTCCGTCATCCACTACTAATTCAAGACGGTACCAGCTCATGAACAAGACTTGGACCCTGTATCTTTGGCGCACACACACACAAAAACATGGCCAATTCTCACCAATCAGTCTTGAACGACTTGATAAGCAATGCAACAGGCTGATTTTTGGTCGAGTTGACTTGTTTTGATAACTCAATTCTTGAAATAACCGAGCATGCTCTGTTTCTGGTTGAGTTAAGATTAATTACAGCCCGATGGTTTTTAGCCAACCTGTAGAAATAGTAAGAATAGCACAGCATCCCTACAGTAATAATCATAGTCAACCTTGTCTTTAGTTGTCTCTTACTTGGGGGAAGCCTGGGGAGGGGCAGAATCCACCTCAAAGTCCACTCATAGTCTTGCATCCCAAATCTAAACCAACTTGAACCTAACGCAACTAAACCCAGACCCAAGTCCTAAGCCAACTCCAACCCTGTGCTCTGTGCTTGGCGGTCACGGTACGGTACAGTAACCACCACACACTAACACAAGTTGTTCTACATTCGTCTTCACCATTTCTTCACTGAAGTGTGGGATCAGCCTCCTTCTCCTCCTCTTACCCTGGACTCGCTCGACCGACACCGGCCGCTCCAATCTGTCGGTTTCTTTTCATAGCGAGCCTCTACCGTCATAGACATCACATTAGATTCAGCTGTCTTGAACCTACGCACTGTCCTAGAAGAGTTCCACCAACACCCGGCCATCCAGACGTAGATCCTACAATATTCCATCCTGTCGCTGTCTTCTCTACGTACGCTGGCACTTTGCTGCGCCCGACTCTCCTTTGCACTTGCCCGTCTTCAGATCGAATCCACAGTCATTGCTCTGCGACCGTCAACGTTGAAACTCCGGCCGATATATCTCCGATGATGGGCGCTTCACTTCCATGTGCCTCCGACTCGAATTGAATTGAATACCAACGATCGCTTCTTTCAACCTTATCGTCCTGCTACCGGCGCCGATTGTAACGCCCACGAGGCGCGCCGTCGTTCGCGCTCCATCATGGACGGTACTTTATCTCTCGTTACCGACGACCTTCTTGATCCCCCGCCTCGAATATACGAGCGACTTCGTCAGATAGCTGGATATACATGGGATGAAAGCCAGCTCCCTTTCCATTCTTCTTATGACTTCTGGTAAAGCCCCTGCTATACTCTGCGAGCCTACTTCCATACCTTGTTAAACCACCAAACCATAGTTGGCCTTGAGTACCTACCATTTCAATTTCTGACCGAGTCTCTAGGCATGTAATCGGCACCCGTTGGGTGTCGTCGGTGCCCTCGCCTTCGAGTTCCCACAATGCCTCGAGTCCAGGGTCCGCTCTGAGGCTACACTCTGGCCGCCCATCCCCATCAGAGCCTTACGCCCCAATATCGAATAGCGACGGTTACGATACGCAGGCAATCACACCTCCAGCCTCGTCATCATCCAACATAGCAAGCGACGCTGCATATATCGAAGAACCAGTTGTTGCTCGGTTATCTTACCATGCATTACGAGAAGAACGAGCTTTCCACATTGCCAAAAGCTTAATCTCCAGTTCAGATCCAACTGGGCAACATATCGTCAAACCCATCGACCTAATCAGGCTGCAACCCCTTTCTGGCGATCGCGCACAGGTTGTCGTTTCTATATATCAGCATCCCGGACCCAATTATCTATTGGAGGTGCTGGATATGGGACCTGCTTTCTACAGAGCCCGCACCCATGGAGAGACATTCACTTCATTACGAAAGAACCAACCCGAATTGCACCCCCCGATTTCTTTACAATATTTTTTAGACTTTGCTATAGGTGCGACACAATGTCTAGAACTTCTTCACCACAACCTCGGTATGATTCATGGCGAAATTCGAGGAGATGCGTTCCACTTCAATGCCGAAACGGGGCAGGTCAAGGTTATGTCTTTTGGGTCTGGAATCCGGTCGTTCGAACATGGTTTGACGAGCTCAGGATGGTCGACACTTTCCAAAGAACTGGGGGCCCAGAACAAACTTCTATATATAAGCCCAGAACAGACAGGACGAATGCCTGCGGAGCCAGATAGCCGTACCGATATCTACTCTCTGGGCGTTTTATTCTGGACGCTCCTGACTCAGCGACCTGTTTTTGAAGGCGACACCCCCCTGGACATCGTACAGGGTGTTCTTGGTCGAAGGATACCGAATGTGTCTACAGTGAGACTTGATATTCCCGACGTTGTCGGAAGAATCATACAAAGATGCACGGCCAAGAATGTCCAAGATCGTTATCACTCGGCGAGCGGGCTTCGTCATGATTTGGTCAAGGTCCAAGAGTTCCTTGGCGACGGGGACTGGTTAGCGCTCAAGGAATGGAGGATTGGAACCAAGGATGTATCATCCTTCTTCATGCTTCCAGCGATCATGATCGGTCGCCAGCAGGAGCAGGCAGAGTTGAATAAGGTCATTGATCGCGTTGCGAAAAGCCATGCCATGAACTTGAAGGGGAACACCAACCGATTCTCGGACAGCTCAACCTTATCAAACGATGTGGCCGCTTTCGACGACATTTCTAGCGAGGGAGCGAGCTCTGTGGATGGCACCAACTATCGAAGCGGATCCTTCACTCATACAGTTTCTTCCGATCCTAAACTACCCAAGACCAATTTTAACCCCTTATATACAGATACCCAGACGGTATCTGGTGATACAATTTCATCTTCACCTTCAGGGACCCTTCCACGAATTGCCAGACCTTGGGAAAGACACCAGTCCATCTCGATCGAAACACGCAGCCTCGTCGACAGTTCTGGACCCGAATCCCAAAACCGCGTCAGCGTCGTAGAATCGACAGCATCTAGCCTTTCAAGACAGCTAGGTTCCGCCAAGTTCCGCCGGCGAGATCACTGTGAGGTTGTCACAATAGAAGGTGCGGGAGGTCTCGGAAAGAGTTGTCTAGTTCAAAGCGTTCTTGCGGATGCCAGGAGACGGGGGTATTGTGCCACTGCTAAATTTGACACTGCAAGGAGAACGGCATTTGGACCTCTGCTTAAGCTGCTTTCGTCCCTGTTCAAACAAGTCTGGGGCGAGAGGAACACAGAGACCCCGTTCCACCAGGGTCTAAAGCAGTTTGTTCGCCCCGTTTGGCCAATGCTGCATCGTCTGTTGGGTCTCCCAGAGTTCCTTCTCGGCCCTCCTGAAGCGTCAATCGGTCGTTCGATCTCTTCATCCCTACAGTTCGCCTCGAATAAGGGGAATGGCAAATCTGGGTTAAAGCGCCGTGGGTCATCTCCTGGCAGCTCACCCAAGCCAGTTGCTAGGAACCCCAGCGTTGCTTCACAATCATCTTCTGATTTCCTTCGTACCGGCACATCGACCAAGACCATGCGGTTAATGAACATATTTCTAGATGTCCTTCGAGTGTTCACCGCCCACAAGTTCATCTGTTTCTGCTTGGATGATCTTCATTTTGCTGACGATGAGTCGATGGAGCTGATCTCTCAAATTATTGCTTCGAGGATGAAAATGGTTATCATCATGACCTATCGAACGGAAGAAATCACATGGGATAAGATCCAGAACATGATTCATCTTCCTGAAAACGAAGGTATGTATAGAGAAATGGTCTGGTTCCATAGGTAACTTGCGGCTAAACAATATCAGCAGAATTTCCTCGCTCCGGCGGCCCTCTGGTAACTCGGATCACTCTATCACCTCTGTCCGAGGATGACATAGTCCAATATGTCTCAACAACGCTTTGTCGACCAAGAGAAGAAGTCCTCCCTCTTGCGCTAGTGCTACAGTCCAAAACAGCGGGTAATCCGTTCTACATGCGAGAGATGCTGAGTGCTTGCCATCGGAAAAAGTGTATCTGGTACGACTACAGGGATAGCCAATGGCACTATGACCTTGACAGGCTTTTTGAGCAGTTCCAAGGAGAAAAGGACTACGATATACTTGACACAGGCTTCATAACACATCGGTTGACAGAACTCCCTGCAGCAGCGCGGACTCTCCTTGCTTGGGCTGCCCTCATCGGCAACTCGTTCTCATTTGAATTGATCTGCCATCTGATGGGGGGTGAGTTTGATTACCATGACGATGACAAGGGAGCATGTTGTGCGACGTTTACACACAAGACCTATTCGCAGGGCGAGGCCATCGTTGGTCTTCAAGCAGCTATCCAGGCCTACATCATAGTACCCAGTGAGACCGATGACCGATTCCGGTTTGCCCATGACCGATATATCCACGCCTCGGCAGACCTACAAGAATGCAATTCTCGGAAGATGCACTTCATCATTGCCCAAACGCTTCAAAAATACTACACCAGCGAAAACAAACAACTGGACAACACAGCTTCTCACATCTGTGCAGCGGTCGATATCATCAAGAGGCGGATTTCAAACCGTCGCCAATACCGCAAATTGTTGACTAGTTGTGCTCAAGCCGCCGCAGAAAGTGGCGCAAAGCCCACGGCCGCCAAGTATTATAACACAGCTCTCACTCTCTTACAAGACGATCCCTGGACAGAAGGCGAAGAAGATGTGTCTTACGACGAAACCATGCAACTCTATCTTAGGGCAGCAGAGTGTTATCTCTACATGGGTCAATATACTGCAGCGAACGACATTCTTGATACTATCTTCAAAAACGGGAAATCGCCATTTGACAAAGCACCAGCCTATGTCTTACAGTCAAGGATATATGCTCAGAGTGGTGACTCTGTTTCTGCTCTTGTTTCACTCAAAGATTGCCTAGTCGGCCTTGGGGTCACTGTTGATGATGAGCCAAGCTTCGAAAAGTGTGATGAGAAATTCGAGCGCTTGTCAATCCAGATCCAAACAATGGGCCGAGGTGAGCTTCTCAACTATAAGCAGGCAGAGGATCCCAGTGTTGCGCCCATTGGAGCCGTGCTGGCCGAAACCATTAGTGCTGCTTGGTGGAGCGACGGCTTACGGTATTATCATCTTACACTCATGATGGTTGAGATGCACCTCGAAAGGGGTTCGTATCCGCAGTCTGGAATGGCATTCTTGTACCTCGCAATGATTGCGCTGTCCCGTTTCAACATGACTCAATTCGCGGTAGAACTGAGTAACACATCCCAGGAGCTTCTCTACCAATCCCAAGATCCGTTCTTCCTCGCTCGCGGATTGATGCTCTATTCGATTTGCATCGGGCATGTTCATATGACAATGCCCATGATCATGGCGCAGATGGAGGATGCCGTGGAATATGCATCAGTTGCTGGTGACAGAATATCAACCATCATGACTTACGGCGTGTCCGCGATTTTCAAGTTTTTCAGCGGAGAGACCTGTGCGGACCTGGAAGGGTTCTGTCAATATGGCTGCGAGGAAATACCTAACTGGTACGCTGATTCTAGAGGCGGATCAATACTCATCGCTATCAGGCAGCTCTGTCGGGCTCTTCAGGGCAAGACTCGCACTACTACTGCCTTAGAAGTCATGAATGACGAGACACATAACGCGGAGAACTACAAGCAATGGCTGGTCAGTTGCAGCCGCAAGAGTAACCGCTCCGTTACCTTTTACGAGAGCTTCGAGGTCATACCTCTGTTCCTCTACGGACATTATGAGCGTGCCGTGGAGATTGGAAGTCATGCCATCGATCAGCTTAGTATGCTCTGGTCTGCGCACAACAGTAGGTTGATACTGCTGTTCTATGGCCTTGCCCGTGCCGGATACCTACTGCAAAAGCTCCAGCTCCCCTGCTCACCAACTGAAGATTTCTCCTCGCAGGTCGAGGAAGTCATCAAGGAACTGCGCCGCTATGTGAAGATGATGGATGAATGGTGTACCGTCTCCGATATTAATTACCTGAGCTGGATGAAGTTCTTGCAAGCACAGATCGAGGAGTTGTCACAGAATCATGGGAATGCCATTCAGCATTATGAGCAAGCTTTAGACCATGCGGCTGAGCATAATTCAGTCTTTGATGAAGCTCTTGGTAACTATCTCATGGCCGGTATGTTCATTCGAAGAAGCGCGCGTCGATCAGCTCGGGCAGCGCTGCTTGAAGCAGTTGGGTTGTTCCGGCAGATGGGCGCTCTCGGTGTTTCCAAGGCAATTGAAGAGGAACACAGTCTACTTCTGCATGGCCCGACAAGAAACCACCGGTCCACCGATACTGGCGTGCAAACCGACTTTGTTGCTGATGCCGCCACCGTGCAATACCGGACTGGAGAGACAGAGGATGGGGGGGATTTGACACGCATCCCTTCCAACACAATGAACATGGCCGACCTTAACAAGGGCGAGCGCATTGGGGCGTGGCGAGGCTCAATGAACATTCAGGCCGAGCCCGGGGCGGGACTACCTGCTCTCGATATGATCGATCTGCATGCCATTCTTGTCTCTTCACAGGTCATCTCCTCTGTGTTACAAGTGGATGAGTTGCTGAAGACCATGTGTGATGTCATCCTACAAACCTGCGGCGGCTCAGCTACCCTGGCTGCCATTGTTGTCCAGGAGAACGATAATGATGCTTGGTGTGTAGCAGCTAGTGGTGACCCTGAGAGGGGGGCTTCAGCCCATATACCAGGCATACCCCTATCAGGAACCTCACTTATCGCCGAGAACGTTGTTCTTTACTCTACCCGCTTCCTCGAGTCGGTCTTTGTCCCCGACTTGGTATCCGACGAGAGATTCGGAAACGTCAATGATTCCTGGCTTCAGAGAAATCCTATTGGCAAGAGTATTATTGCCATCCCCATCTGCCATGGCAACAAACCACTACTGGGTGTGCTCTATCTAGAGGGCGAGCCAGGTGCTTTCACGGATCGCAATGTGACTGTACTGCAGCTTCTTGTTAACCAGATCGGCATCAGTTACTCGAACGCACTTGCGATGAAGAATGTCGAGAAGATCTCTGCAGAAAACCGCTCCATGGTGGCTGTGCAAAAGCGCGCTCTCGCCAAGGCCCTCGAAGCAGAGACGAAGGCCAAAAACGCGGAAGCAGAAGCCAAGCGAAACGTCAAGCTTGCAGAGGAAGCGGCCAAGGCCAAATCCATCTTCTTGGCGAATGTCTCTCATGAACTTCGTACTCCTCTGAATGGCGTCATTGGCAATTCAGAACTCCTTCGTGATAGTGATCTGAACAAGGATCAGCTTGAGATGGCCGACTCTATCCGAGTTTCAGCTGATCTGCTGCTTACTGTTATCAATGACATCCTGGACTTCTCCAAGATGGAGGCGGACAAGATGAAGCTGTACATCATTGCTTTCAACCCCGAAGACATGGTTCGCGAAGTCGTTCGGGCCGTCTCGTACAGCAACCGCGAGAAGACATCCAAGAAGAATGTCAAGATTGTACAGAACATCAACTTACCACCTATGCTAATTTATGGTGATCCTATACGTCTCCATCAGGTTTTGGGCAATCTTATCGGAAATAGCCTAAAGTTTACCGAAGACGGTTCGATCACTATTGGTGCTCGACTCGATAAGGAGACCAAGGAGCACGCCACTCTTACTTTCTGGGTCCGAGACACTGGCATTGGCATTCCTCCTCAACAGCTGGCCAAACTGTTCCAGCCCTTCAGCCAGGCAGATGCCAGCACAGCGAGAAAGTATGGCGGAAGTGGCCTTGGTCTCAGCATTTGCAAGTCTCTTATCGAAACGATGATGAAGGGCAAGATTCGGCTCGAGAGCGAAGAGAACGTGGGCACAACAGCTTGGTTCACGGTCACGTTTGAGAAGGCTAAGCCTGATGTTGCTGCAGGAGACGCGCAGACCAAGGCTGCACCTTCGGTCGACCGATACTATGCGGCTACCTCACCCGTGGAGCGAGCCGAGTCACCGAACCCATATCTGGATTTGTCCAAGGTGCCAAAGGATGAGATTCGCATCTGCGTCGCCGAGGATAATCCTATTAACCAGAAGATTGCTATCCAATACGTACAAAGATTAGGATATAAAGGCGTTGTAGCATACGACAATGGACTCAAAGCTGTGGAAGGTCTTCGGCAGAAGGCCAAGGAGGGCAAGCCGTACCACGTCGTTTTGATGGACGTCCAGATGCCAGTTCTTGACGGTTACGAGGCGACAAAGCTAATTCGGAAGGACTCGTTGGATGCGGTACGCACGATCCTGGTCATTGCAATGACAGCGTCTGCTATTCAGGGAGACAGGGAGAAGTGCCTGGCTGCTGGCATGAATGACTACCTCGCCAAGCCTGTTCGGTCAGAGATTCTGAAGAAGAAGCTCGACGCATATCTTAGTGTCGAGGTAAGCGAAGCGAATATTGTTGGCAGAGCTTTTGACTAATATGGTACAGCACCCACCGCCAAAGCCAGGACCTTCTCCTCCAGCACCTCACGGGCCATCATCGACACCCGGCCCGCCCACACAATCTGGGGTCGCCACTGCTAGATCCAACTCATCACTTGCTCTTCCATCTCCTGTAGTCAAGCCAAGCGTGGGAGCAAGAGGACCATCTAACCCGTCTCTGGATCCAATGCAAGAAGAGGCAGTATTTAATCAGCCAGTTAATCAGATCGCTCTACAGGCGCAGGACAGCCCTGTTTACAACAGAGAGCAACAGGAATCATCGCCAATGGCTATACGAGGCAGTTCACCTCACTCCCTGCACACCACGGCCCTCAGCCGTGTATCAAGCGACGATCGTTCGATGGACACAGCTTCCATTGCGGACAGCTTAACCTCCCAGTCGCAGAAGCGATTCCCTCGGAAGCTTGTCAAGAATCGTCGCAGCAGCGAGTCTAACAGCGAGCGGCCATCCCTTACGAACCTCACAAACGACAAGTCCAGGGGAGTTTTAAAGAAGCCGCAGAGGCAGAGCACGACGAACCTTGTCGAAGAGGGTCAGAGAGCGGAAAACAATCCTTATGGATCCGGAAAGGATTCCAGCAAGCGCAGTAGCCTGACATCTTCTGCTTCATCATTGAAGGACAGAATCTTCCCTCACTGAGGCAACGGAAGTGGTTGGTCTCTCCTTTGCCTCAAATGAGCAATGAAGTCATGATTGGACCATGTAAGACTCTTGCCAACTCTACATTTTCAGTTCCAATGTCGATGGCACTACATGTAGCCTATTTTACACGTATATACTATTAGCAAAGCGAAGGGGTCGGCAGCGGAGGATAGAAATGTATGATCGTGTTCAAACACAACAACAGTTGGGGAAGGACACTTCAGTGGTGGAATGTGCAAAGAGGAAAGAAAGACACACTTCATGGGTGGGATTAGAAAAGGGTTCTACCACGGACTTTTACATGGATGCCATTGGGCATACTTTGAATTTTGGATATTTGTTTGTACTTCAGCGAGGAGCATTCGATGAGGAATGGTAGCTTGTGTTGAGGCGCGGATGAGCGAGGACTTTTCGATTCACATCAAGGAAAGGGGGACAAAGGTTATGTGGTAAGCTGTTTGGGGCTTTGCAAGATACCTCCTGTTTTGCTTTATTTTACTATTCTCCTCGAGATTATCAACTTAGCATAGACACGGGTTCACTGCTTTGGGGACACGAGACGCCAAAAGAATCAAGCCAGTGGTTTAGGAGAGATACTCATGCCCAAGATTACCATGGAACTGGGCGAGCTGCATCTAGTGGTGAAATGTTAGTAGCATTGGAAATATTGGAATATTGGCCGCTTAGATGCTCTTGAACGTGGCGTCGATTTCCCTATAGACACACAGTGAGTAATGTACAGTGCCTCTTTTAGTTCATCGCGAACAAACTCCACGAGAGTTCGCCGAAGTTCAACAACCCCATGAGTCAAATCGAACGGAAGTCTGATAATCATAACTACAAATAGATCTGATCGACACAGAGCAAAGGGAAGGTGATGAGCCACATGGGGGGCGCACACTAGCGGCCGTTGGCGACAACAAAGCGTTGGCGCCCGAAATTAACTTAACTTAGATGAGACGAGTCTCCGACCACGCCGGTTCAAGATAGGTCAGACTTAAGTCAACGTCACAGTCAGCCAGTGGCGACGATTAGGTGGAGAAGCGAAAAAGGAGTTGACGTGTAAGCTGGCCAACCGATCAATTCTCGATCAATGGTAGATCCCGGATCGTCTGGTTGGTCGACAATGAACTTTGGCTTATGGATTCGATCTCGCGTAAAGACGTGCAGGTGTTGTTGTGTGGAGGGGAAGGGGGGTTTTCAGCTGGCAACGTGCAAGCCCACCAAGATCAGAGCTGGTTCAGTACAGTACTGTACCTGAATTGAGCTCACGGCAAAAATCTCGTTTTATTGTCTTCTGCAAACAAGGACTATGCTGCGTGTAATTTACATACATACTCAAATGGCCAGCGGCTGATGAACACATGACTAGCCATCGTCGTAAGCTCAATATCCTTTTCAATAAGAATTTGAAACTCGGAACAACCAGGAGCGGCAGCTGGAAGCAAGGGTCAAAATCTGAAGAGGACGTGCGAGGCGAGGGGCAGAGCATGTACTGTGAGTCCGTCATGGACCAACAGATACATCGATGCCTGTATTTGTCATTTCCTTTGAATAGGTATTTATTGCTGGCCCAACAGGTCTGAAGTTAGTAGTATCTCAAAACAGCATCTCGTATTTCAGATACGGCAGTGGAGGGGATGATCAGCGACTGGGAGAAGACAAATGTTGAAAATCAGGCAAATAAAAATCGGTTAGTACTATCTTTTGCCATACCGTAAAAGCCGCAGCAACTCCCTCCCCAGTCCAGCGAGTCCTGGCACGGAAGTCGGTCTTGTTTGGGCAGGTTTTCATCATTTCCAGGCTACTAGATAGAGCTAGACAATCTCTGACGTCCAGTGAAGCCCTCCTATGCCGATCCCTACGCGATGGCTTGCCTTAAATCTTGGGGCTCGTGGGTTATGGGACGATAGACACATGTCAGATGGCATGGGGAACGCTAGCAGGGGTAACGGCCTTGCTGATCTTGATCACCCAAATATGTAACCACGGACTGGCGGTGCTTGTGAGGTTGATATGTGGGTTATCGTATCATTTACCTATCGATATGTCCGAGAGCCTGATGATCAACCATGGGTGATTTGCAAATTCTCGTTGATGCGGAAAATTTTGGACCCGATTCGGTACTTGATGTCAGCTACAGTACCTAATAACCTAGACCCGCAAAGGCACGTAGTGTAACGGTGCCTGAGTGCAAGTAGCCGATCACCATGGAATCTCGGGAAGCAGATGGGCAGACATGATAGCAGTAGGTTCCCGCAAAACAATGCCAACACTCGTATCCTGATTTAGGTATTCGGGAACAAGTCTGGGTGAATTGATTGTTGGTACGGACACAGTCTGTGCGATCACGGGCGGGTGCTTTGAGCTCACCATAGAACTTGGTGCGTGATCGGAGGGACTGCGCTAAAGGAAAAAAAATATGAAAAAATAAAATAAAATAA